>CAUYQV010182995.1:0-35936 GCA_963574575.1 Galagoides demidoff
TGAGCCCAGGAGTTTGCGGGCGCTCTGAATTAGAAGGATGCTAGTGCACACCAGCCCATACAACAGAGCAAACAGAACAACCACCCAGTGAAGTGTTCTAATCCAAATTTAATTTCATCGTGTCTTAAAACGTGCCCCCCCCCCCCCCCCGCACAATTTGGCTCTGAGAGCCCTGCATGGTAGAGGCCAAAGTATCAAAGTTCAGTAGAAAGTTACTTAAACACCCACCTGCCCATCCAACAAATTCAGAGAGCCATGCCTGGAGGAGGGGGCAGGTCCAAAGTTCAGTCACAAGTTGAAGTCATTTAAGCACTAGTCCTGCCCACCTGATGCAGCTCAGAAGTTGTCCAGAAGGGCAGAAAACAGAGCTGCCTGAGAATTTCTGAGAAGTTGGAGATGGGTAATTCACCCTCTCCCCACAAAAGCTTGGACTACCATGCTCCTATTCTTATGCTGCAGATCAGCATCCGGCAGACTTCCTGAACTTCCCTGTGAATTCATCAAACACTCCAAACTCTACAGGCAGCAGTCTTTCCAGCAACTAGGGTAGGTGAAGGGCACTCTGGGTACTCAGGATTGAAGGAAAATTATTTGGTCTTTGGTGCCAAACAGAATGGAGTTTTGTCTCAGTGGTGGAACCTCAGTAATGAAGGAGGACTGGGACTTAGGAACTGCTCTCCAATGGGATAAGGTGAGATTTTTTAACCCAGTTCACTGGCTGACTGGTCACCCATCACAGAGTTTCAATTTGGTGGGTGGGTTCTCCTTTCCTCTGGGAGCTGGGTTCATGCCTGTTTTTCTTCTTGCACTTTTCTTGTTCCTGCCCTTAATTCCACCTGAGTGATGTGTACCTCATGTAGTCCTCTCAGTGCAGAGCTCCTCTCATTTGACTTCCATCCACTTTAGTCCAATATCTCTCCCTTCGGACATGAGCCTCTGGCAAAAGCTCCTTCTAGTCAGCCATCTTCCCACAATTCCCCAATTAAGATAATTTTTTCTCTAGGCTTGGAGTAATTTATATTAGCAGTGCAAGAAAATTCTCTTGTAGTTCTGGCTTACTGAGATTTTGCACTATGAACTTGTATTACATGGTATCAAATGATATCTATTCTTTGAAGTTGATCATTTGTTTTCATACATTGATTTTACTAACATGGTAAATAATATGCAAGAAGTCTTCATATAAAACATCTCTTGTACTCTTGGGCCAATTCTATACTTGGCACATAGTTATAACTAACAAATGATTTAGTGAGGATCCCAATTCATTTGTGGATGCAAAATAGTCTCTGTTTTTTGTACATATATATACCTACATGTATTTGTTAACATGTATATAATTTATGCTTTTAAACTAGTCTGGCAGCCAGACAGTGCATGGTTAAAATGACAGAAAATAGAAATTACAGCAGTGTAATCTTGCTGAGCTCTAACCAATGCCAAATTGGGGCATGTGAGCTTCTGGCTTTTTCCCTGAGCAAGGATCTTGGGGTGAGTCTAAAGTCACACCAGGCAGTGGTACTCCTTATTCATCAACACTGTTAAATGATTTTCTGAGGGAAACTTCTTTTGTATAGGCACATTGACTTCCAACAGATTAAGAGCAAAGAAAAAGATAACAATATAAATATCAATAATAAGCACATAATAAGGCAAACCACTATGACCAAAGATGGCAATTTAAAAAGATTAGTGGCTAACAGAATAAGACACTCAATAATTGCAGAATTTTTACATATAGAATATAGAGCATCTATGGAGGAAAAAGTTTAAAGAAGTAAAGAATATATTTATAAGCAATAAATAGCCAGATGCTTTCAAAAGTAAAACTCATGAAAAACATAAAGCTTGAAACCTTTTTGAAAAGCCAAAATGTAGGTTAAATAGGATTTGATATAGCTGAATAGAGAATTTATGAATTAGAAGATTTATGTGAAAGACAAGAATGAAGCTCAGGAAGAAAAATAGTCTAAAAATATTAGCCTAATTAGACCTATCACTGTAGGTTTAGTGATAAATTTTATAATGTGGTTGGAATGTATATTAATTGCATTAATTACTGTGCAATTGTCACAAAATTCATCTCTTTGAAAAAATAAAATTTATTCTCTCATAATTCTGGAGGGTAAATATCTCAAATTAAGGTATCAGGGGCTGTACTCCTTCCAAAAGCTCTAGAAAAATATCCTTCTTGCCTCTTGTTACTTCTAGTTACTATTCCTTGTCTTACAGCAGCAAAACTCCAGTCCCTGCCTCCATCTTCCTGTGTCCTTCTTTTCTATTTGTCTCTCTGTGTCTCCTAATCTTCTTATAAGGACACCAATAATTAGAGGCCCATTCTACATCAGGGAGATTTCATCACATGTCCTTAATTAATTACATGTGCAAAAAGCCAGTTTCCAATGTTTCTCACATTAGGAGGTTCTATCAGTGCTTCTCAACCTGTGAGTCATGACCCCTTTGGAGGTCGAATGACCCTTTCACAGGGGTCACCTAAGACCATCCTACATATCAGATATTTACATTATGATTTGTAACAGTAGCAAAGTTACAGTTATGAAATAGCAACGAAAATAATTTTATTGTTGGGGGTCACCACAACATGAGGAACTGTATTAAAGGGTCACGGCATTAGGAGGGTTGAGAATCACTGTTCTAGATGGACATGAATTTTGGAGGAATACTGTTCATCCCACTGTAGGATATTTTTTCAGTATTCTTGAAAAATATTAATCCAAGTATGCCAGCAAAACATCCTAGATATGTGAATTCCTATTGGATCACATGTTTAAAAATAATAAAATTATTAATGATAACTAAATTTAAATTTAACACTATTTACAAAAATCATAGGCAAACTAGAGAAAACCAAAGACAAAGATGACAAACATCCAGAGAGAAAGGTTGTATCACTGATAAAGTGATTACTATCAGAATGACAACTGACTTTTCTTTTTTCCTATTGACAAAATTCTTTATTGCTAAATAATATATTTTCAAATTGTAACACATTATTTATAGATAATGAAATATATAAGGTAACTTATATGATTAAATAGCATTTACAAGATTATAAAGAATTATAGTTTGATAATTTTTTTTTAAATTTCAATTCAGGTAGGTTTTCATTTGCCCCCTTCCCCCTCCAAACTGCTTCCTTGCTGCTGAGTTTTACTTCCTTCTATGCACATGTGTGCTCATTAGTGAGTACATGTGGCATGTGTTTTTTCATTCTAGATATTTTACTTCCCATTCCCACTCATGGATTGATGGGCACTTGGGTTGATTCTACATCTTTGTGAACTGTGCTTCAATAAACATTTGAATGCAGATGTCTTTTTTTTTTTTTTTGTCCTTTGTCCAATGGGATTGCTGGGTCTTATGGTAGGTCTACTTTCAGTTCTTTGAGGTATCTCAATACTGTTTTCCATAGAGATTTTACTAATTTGCAGTCCCATCAACAGTGTATAAACATTCCTTTCTCTCTTCAGCCACACCAGCATCTATTGTTTGGGGGCTTTTTAATAAAAGCTATTCTAAAAGGGATAAGGTGATACTTCACTGTGGTTTAAATTTGAATTTCCCCAGTGATGAGTGACATTGTGCATTTTTTTATATGTTTACTGGCCATTTGTCTGTCTTCTTTTAAAAAGCTTCTGTTCATGTTTTTGCCCACTTTTCAAGTGGGTTGTTTGATTTTATCTTGCATGTTTACTTGAGTTCTTTGTAGATTCTGATTATCAGCCTTTATTAGATATATAGCTTGTAAATATTTTCTCCCATTCTGTATATAGGTTGTCTATTTGATTTATTATTTCTGTGGCTATTCAGAAACCTTTTAATTTAATCAAATACCACTTATTTATTTTTAGACAAGATATTTTTCAACAATACTAATAAAATGTGAATCCAGTGAAATAATAATGGCAAACTTTTGAAAGAAAAATAAAAGTCATTAGAATATTTGGAAAACTTTCACAGCTGGATATCAGCACAGTGTAAATAAAGAGAAGGCCTGATGAGCTAAAAATCAAAAGACACTATATGTGTGAACAGATTATACTAACACCAATCAAAATTAAAAAGATAATAAAACAAAAATTTCCAAATAATATATAAAATAACTGTCATACTAGAATTCAAGTAAAATTTTATTCTTGTTTGACATGTCTTATGCTGCCTAAATTTGAGGTTTTTCTCACATAAATAAATCTATATTATTATATATGTTTTTTAAATTTTTTGTATTGTTTCTGAATGATGCCTTTTCTAATGTATATCCCAAATCTTCTGTTTGACCCACCGATTTTTCATTTTGTTATTATTTTTTTTCATTTCTTAGTGTTCTCTTTGATTCTTTTCCAACTGGTCTAATCATACTTATTGTGACATTTATTTTCACATTTTTAATTCCTTCATTATATTTTTGAAGATTTTAAACCTATTTCCTTTATTGTGCCTGACTGTCCCTTCTAAAATCTGGAGTTTGGGATTGACTCCTCTTACTTTTTAGTTTTGTTGTTCTACTGTTCCTTTGGCCTTAAACCCCCTTTTATTAGATAATATTTTATAGTGGGGTCATATTTGGTGGAAATCTTGTGATTCCTTACCTGAAGGTATGTGTTAGCAAAGTTATACTGCATTTGATGTTGCTAATTGCCTTAAAGGTATTATGATTATAGGGTCACCCTTCACACTGGATTCTCAACTTGAGTGTTACTAAACCTTACAGACATTAATATTCCAACACTAGTTTAAGAGCAGATCATGGTACTTAGTATCAGGGAATTTATTTTAACCATTGAGAGTATTATTTAACTGATGAAGAAATTTTTTTCTAGCATACAATTTCACAGAAAATATGGCCTTTCAGAAGTCCCAGATTTATGCCTTGGTTTCATTTTAACTTCCAATGTTATATAAACTCAAAGCACAAGTACCTGAAAGTAGACTTCAGTTCCTGTTAATATGGCAGAATAGATAACCTCCAAATATTCATGCTACAGAGGTATAGATAAATGCTGGATAAAATATAACAATTATAATTCAAAATGCATGGCTGACAGGCAAAAAGTTAGAAAAATGAAAATATAAAGGGAGAGCTGAAAAACAGTGTTAAGTATAAAGTGTGTATACTCCTGTTTGGTTTCCATATGAAGCCTGGAAATGATGCTTTGGTCTTACACAAACTGGCTAATCCTCAAAATAAAATACATAGTAAGACAAGGGAAATTATGAAAATATGCTCATTATGAAAGCTAAGAGCTAGAGATGACAAATAAGAATACTTGTGTACCATGAGAATCAATAAATATAACCCAAGAAGTAAGATGTAGACAGGAACAAGAATTAAAATTTTAGGGAACTTAAAATGGTGTTCACAAAGAAAGTTGGAGTATTCATGTAATGATTAAAGAAGAAAGTGCAGCTTCATGGGTAATACAGTAGCCTCCATCCCTCATCCACAGAAGTGAGTGCCTGAAACCATAGATAGTGCTGGACCTACATATACTATGTTTTTTCCTGTACATGCAATCCTGTGATAAAAAGCAATTGATAAATTAGGCACAGTCAGAGATTAGTGATAACTAATAATAAAGTAGAGTAGCTATACCAGCACCACTACTCTTGTGCCTTCAGGCCATTCTTAAGTAAAATAAGATGACTTGAACACAGGCACTGCTGTACTACTACAGTCACCTACTATGTAACTCCTGGATGCGAAGCTAGACAGCATGGATGTGCTGGAGAGAGGGATGATTCACGTCCTGGGCAGGACCGACCAGGACCACACAAATTTCATCATACTCAAAACAGTCCCCAATTTAAAACATGTGCATTATTGATTTCTGGAATTTGTCACTTAGTATTTTCAGATCTCTGTTAACCATAGGTACCTGAAACTAGTTAAAGCAAAGTGTGGATAAGGAGAAACTACTATACTTAAAAGAGATCCCAGGAATGATGTAACGTAGTCTAGACACAACCCTATATGATCTCTCTATTGCAACATGTCATTGAGAATGGTATTTTCTCTCCTAATCCATTTTCTATGTTCCCCTGATTATGACATTAGGAAAGAATGTTTAACAATAAACACTCTGTGTATTTAAATTTGGATATAGTTTTCCTTTTTGAACCAGTTCAAAGCTAATTTTTTTAATAATGTTAATAACTAACTCTAAATACTTCTGGCTTTAAACTATTTCAAAGGTTCAGTGGATGATACAGTGTTACCATTATCTAAATCCTCTTTTCTATTTTTATCAAATATTTACACCTTATTGTTTCAGTTATTCTTTTTTATTCCACTGTACTCCATACCAATAAAAATTAAATTTTTAAAGTAATTTAAAATATACTTTTCAAAAATCATTTAAGTACATATAATGAATACAGACATTGATATTATTTTATTTCCTAACAATTTGTAAAACAGTTTGCCTAGTTTATGTGCCTTTATTACTAATAGAAATAATGTCTTCAAAAAAAACTGAGATCACAGGGAAAATTATCCTACCTCCCAGTGGTATAATATAGGAATTACCATATGATTTTAGTAAATGAATAATTCGAGTGAGGTATTTTAGTCACATGAATTTATCTAGCTTTCAAATGACCTTACACAAAGTTTTCTCTTTGACCTTTTTACAATGACATTTTAACACTACACACAGAACAAGCATTATGGCAATAAAGGCCTTGGTCTTAGACCCAGAACCCCCATCTCCTATGCCTTAATTCAATTTCTGATGGAATTTCTGATATCTGAAATATCATCTTTATTTTCATAATAATATGAAAATAAATGCATTAATATTCATACATTCATATTCCTGCATAATGACATTATGTAAATATAAAATATAATTTATATATTGTCATTAAAATTGTTCTTAATTTCTAGGAAAGATATATTCCTATAAAAATTTATGCAAATAATCAAAATGCAAAGAAAGTGACAACATTTATTTTCTCAAGTTTACTTTAGGAATCTTTAAAAAATACACTTCTAGATGCTTTTGTCTGAGGTTTTTTTTTTTAATGTATTTTCATCTGAGTAACCACGTAAAACTCTAAAACATTACTGGTATTTTTTTACTATAGCAGTCTAACATAAGTTCTAATAAATTCTTCATATGCCTGGGGATATCTTGAATAATTTACTTTCAGGTAAAAAGCTAAAATTAAGAATAAAGAAAAACAAACACAAAGCAAAACTTTCCTTTTGAAAATATCTTTTAAGCAAAGTGACATGGGTACCCTCTGTACACAACAAAGATGACAAGCTATTGTTGTGATGCCTTGCTATCTAGGCCTCTCCAAAAGCATTCTGATTTTCAAATGAAAAAGGAAATATTCTTTTTACATATCACATTGCCAAAAAAAAAAAAAAAAGATATTCATTAGCAAGTTATTTTATAAACTGTGACCAAACTGTGACCAATTCCTCCATTAGCTGCTTTTAATATGACTGAGATGGCTAAGATTATCATTCTAAGATACGGCTAAGTATAAATTCATGTATACAATAGAATATAAATATATGTATCATGTTTAATATCTATATCTACATATCATGTAACAAACATACATATATCAATGTACTTGGAGGTTAATTATAATGATTTGTTTAATTATGATCAGACAATATACAATTTAACTTCTATTAATGCTTATTGTCTTAAATCTTATTTTTGATTACTGTTAATATTGCTACATCTATTTTCTTTTTCAAGGATTATTTTAGTATTTCACAACATCCCTTTACTTTCAATCTTGTAAGCAGTTGCTGGATTTTCTTGTTACATTGTAGTCTAATAAGGTCTTCTAAATTGACTCTCTCAAAACTTATTTTAATTATTTGTTTTCTCATTTTATTTTGCAGTTTTCATGTATATTAACTATATATTTTTATCTGAGATATTTTAACTTAAAATGTCTATTTTCATAGATATTTAACAATAATTTTTTTATTAAATCATAGCAGTGTACATTAATGCTATCATGGGGTACAATGTACTGTTTCTATATACAATTTGAAATACTTTCATCCAACTGTTTAACATAGCCTTTATGTCTTTTTCTTAGTTATTGTGTTAGGACATTTATATTCCACATTTAGAGAGATTCACATGTACTCTTATAGGATGAACCATAAGGCGTGATCCCACCAATCACCTTCCTCCCTCCCCACCCTTCCCTCTCCCCTCTCCTCATATTCCTGGGCTAAAATTGGGTTATAGTTTTCCTATGAAAGCTATAAATTAGTCTCATAGTAGGGCTGAGTACATTGGGTACTTTTTCTTCCATTCTTGAGATACTTCGCTAAGAAGACTATTTTCCAGCTCCATCCACGTAAACATGAAGTAGGTAAAGACAGGCACATGGCCTACAGGTATATGAAAAACTGTTTACCATCCTTAATTGTCAGAGAAATACAATAATCTTTTATATATTATAAGCAAAGCGGAATTTAATGAACAAATAAAATATACTAACACTACTATTTATCTAGTTTGTTGAATGTTTTATAGGACATTTAATTCTGAACAGAGAAACTACATATACAATTTTTGTAAATAACTAATTGATATCTAATGCATTGATTATTTCTTATGTGGTACATTATTTCTTTAACATTTCTTTCTTATGCAGCTTTGCAACTTCTTGTAAATATAGTATTCAACAGTATCCTAAATGAATGGCAAGGACTCATCACCCTTAGATACTAACTTCATTGAACGGCATTAATCACATCTACCATATTTATTTATTTCTAACTGACACTGAAAAATTGTATATACTTATGGCGTAAATATCATGACTTTTTGTGTTCAGTTTTTACTTTTGCTTTACCTTAATAAAAAAAAATTTAATTCCCTTTTATTTTCACTCTTCTGGTTGAGGGATAAAGGGTATATTTCTGTTCTTTTAAGGTTATACTTAAATAATTATCAAATATCAATAATTTTATATTTTTCTAATAAAATCTGAAGTTATTCATGTTCATCTTTTTTTCAGAAGGGACTATAAAATTAGAAATTCTTATCTTTGCTGTTATCTAGAACTACATTTAAAAGCCTTTTCATGCAAATTCCATTATTTAAAAAAATTATTATAAGACATTTAAGATGAACAAAAGGTAGAAAGGATAATATCATGGGGCAGCACCTCTGGCTCAGTGGCTAGGGCGCTGGCCCCATATACCAAGGGTGGCAGGTTCAAACCTGGCCCCCGCCAAACTGCAACAGAAAAATAGCCAGGCGTTGTGGAGGGTGCCTGTGGTCTCAGCTGCTGGGGAGGCTGAGGCAAGAGAATCACCTAAGCCCAGGAGTTGGAGGTTGCTGTGAGCTGTGACTGCACAGCACTCTACTGAAGGTGATAGAGTGAGACTCTGTCTCTAAAAAAAAAAAAAGAAAGAAAGAAAGAAAGAAAGAAAAGAAAGGAAGAAAAAAGAATAATATCATGAACAATTGCTAGGCGCAGTGGCTCACCACTGTAATCCCAGCACTCTGGGAGGTGGAGGCGGGAGCTCAGGAGTTGGAGACCAGCCTGAGCAAGAGCGAATCCTGTCTCTAAAAAAATGGCCAGGGGTTGTGGTGGGCACCTATACTCTCTGCTACTCAAGAGGCTGAGAGGCTGAGGCAAGACTATCACTTGAGCCCAAGCATTTGAGGTTGCTGTGAGCTATGACACCACTCTACTGAGGGCAACAAAGTGAGTCTCTGTCTCAAAAAACAAACATACACAGACACACACACACATATACACATATATATAGAACAGTTGTGTACCAACTTCCTAACTTAAGAAGTAAAATGTTAAAAATAGAATTAAATCTTTGTTTACTCTTCTCTTTTCCTAGTCAAAATGCTCACTGCTCTAAAGGTGATTCTAATCATTCTCATGCTTTCCGTTTCCAGGAGAATATCCCCTCTATGTGAACAGGTATTTCGTCTCACCACTTCAGAGTGTAACACCTAGAACTGTATCTGGCACAATATATGTTTTTGGAATTAGTGATTTTATTTACGTGCTCATCATACATGATATACTATCTTAAATAGTATGATTTCACATAAGTCTATTTTAAAATATGGGCTTTTCTGGAACCTTTTTTCAGTCATTAATTTCCTTGGGGAGAATCATTCAAAGTTACTCAATCATTTAAGTTATTGAGTTCCTTTGCTGGATAGTATTCTATAGTGTAAAGATACAATAATTTATCCATATATTATTGATAGAAAATGAGATTCTTTCATATTTTTGTTGGGTAGATCATCTGAAAATTTTACTGTGAAAAAATCTTAAATAATGTGGTCTGATGAATTATATTTACCCAAGAACTTTGTCCACTGATGCTGGTGACCATCACTGCCTTCCTAGTTCTTCTCCCTCTGAGTCAGGAAAGACTAGTGGAAGGTGAGCTCTTTCTGTATGTTTGTGAATGCCTGTTTTTTCTGACTGTTGAATACCACTACTATTCTTGGCTGATAGTTTTAAGATACTAATACTATCTGTTATTGCTAATGAAACATTGCTCTCAAGGGACATTTGATCTTGTATTAAAGTGTCCTTTCTTTAATGTGAGTTTGTGACATTTCTTTTATATGATAACTCTAAAGTGACATCATGTGTCTAAATGTGGATTTTTATTTATCTTGCTCAGCCTCATGGCACGCTTTCTATGTGGGAGTCACACTTTCCTTAGACCTGAAAACATTTGTATGCTGTGTTTATAAAGATTCCTATTCTCAGGCGGCACTGTGGCTCAAAGGAGTAAGGTGCCAGCCCCGTATGCCGGAGGTGGTGGATTCAAACCCAGCCCTGAACCAAAAACTGAAAAAAAAAAAAAAAAAGATTCCTATTATCTCATTCTTCACTTATGAAACTCTGATTATCCCTTCATAGGATTCTCTGTATCTTTTGCCATAAACTGTATATGTTTTATTGCAAACTTTTGGCTGTAAAATCTAGGTGAATTCTTCAATACAATATTCTAATTCACTAATTGGTTTCTGATTGGTCTGTACTGATTTTTATGGCACAGTGGTGGTTTATAGTACGAATTAACCACAGTATGTATATCCTTTTCCTGCCATTAGTTATTTCCAGTTTGGTATTATTAACATTGTAAGTAATTATTCTGTGATTTGTTTTCTGAGCATCTTTGTAAAATTGATTTTGGCTACATATGTATAAATGGGATTTTAGGGTCATGGAGATTTGGATTCTTAATGTTGTTAAGCTTATCAACTGTGATTTTTCAAGGAAATTATACCGTTTTACACTTTCATGAGGATTCTATGAAAGAACTATTCATTTTTAAATCCTTTAATACTGTTCTACTATTTGCATTGCTTTGAGAATTAATTTCCTGACCAATTTGGTTGTGCCTTTTATCATATGTATCACATCTACTTTTCCTCTTGTCCTTTGAAACTTAACATTTTAACCTCACCCTGAGAGCTAGTGACGTCCTTCCTTTTCTACTAGTCTCGTATCCCCCAGCTTCCTGGAGGGCCCGCATTAGATTCTCTGCCCCAGTCAGTCATGAATTGAGATTTGGCTGGTCTACTCACCAGTTTCATTTAGGGCCTTGTTGTGCAGCTAGCTCTACTTTCTTTCACTTCTTCAAGCAGAAGTTCAAACTTCAGACCTGGGCAACAGTTTCAGTTCTTTTCAGCATCCTTTCCCTGGAGAACTGGAAGAATTGAAGTCCAGTCATGGCTTCCACCTTGAGTGTGACTCAGATTCTCTGAGACAGATAGCTTATTTTCCGTACCTATTACCCTGAAGGAAAAAGAAATTCCAGGCTACCTTTCCCAGGGTTCATTGCCAAGAGCCTGGTAAGCATGCAGCTTCAGGTGTCCAGCACTGTTCTTTTTACAGTATATCCATTGTTCTTAGAGAATTATAGCTTGCTGTATGTACACCATGCCTTCTAAATGCATTTAACATACATTTCTATCACTGCTCTTTATATTTATAGGAGATTGTTTCATGTTTGATCATCATTACTGGACTGTCTTTGATTTTTTTTTTAATGTAGAGCACTTCATATTAAATAAAATAAGCCAAACACCAAAAGACAAATATAACATGATCTCATTCATGTGTGGAATTTTAAAAATTTGATATAATAGAAGCAGAGTAGAACAATGGTTATCAGAGACTAGGGAGGGGAGGAAGGAGAGAATGGGGAGAGGTTGCTCAACTGGTACAAAGTCATAATTAGGAGAAATGAGGTCTGGTATACAACATGGTGAGGATGGTTAACAGTAGCTATGGCATGGTACAAAATATCTAGAAGAGAAAATTTGAATGTTCTCACCACAAAGAAATGATAAATCTATGGACATGCCAAATACCCTGATTTGATTATTATACAACATAAGGATGTATCAAAACATCAACTTGTATCCCAGAAATATGTACAATTACAAAGCATCAGTTAAAAATCATCTAATTTGATAATAAAAATCACTCCCCCCCCAAAAAAAAAATTGGAGGCTGCTAGAAGGAGAATGAGGGCAAGGGACAGCGGGGCAGCATCTGTGTTTATGAGAATTAGCTTCAGCTATGAGTGACAGAGACCTAAACCATCAGTGGCTTAAACAAGATAGAAGATTTTTTCTCTCCCTTTCATGTAAAGTCCAGTAAAATATTCCAAAGCTGGGTTGGTATATCACCCAAGACGCTGGGTTCGTCTTGGTTCATGGACCCAAGATGCTTCTATTTGTTTCTCCTACTGCAAAAGGCTGCTGCTATATGTTCACCTCAGGGCCAAGACCGCTGCCCCACCCATCACATCTGCAGTCCAGCCATCAGAAGTGTAAGTGCCAAGGAGAAGGATGTGTCCGCTCCTTGCCAAGGAAGTTCCCAAAAGGTGCTCATACCATTTTCTACTTCTATCTCATTGGCCAAAACCTAGACATGTGCATACACTTTGTCCAGGAAAATCTGGGAAACACAGTCCTTCTTTTTTTAATTTTTCATAGAATTTTCTTTTTTTAAAAAAAATTATTTCAGGTTAATTAAAGGTACAATGAATTAGGTTATATTGTTTTCATTTGTTAAGTAAAGCCCCTCTTATAATGTGTCCCACCCCCCTAGAGGTGTGCCATACACCTAACATTGTGCCCCTTAAGTTGGAGCACACCCATCCTCTTCCCTTCTTCCCTCTCCCTGTTCCCTCATTCCCCTGACCCCCCAGTTTGAATTGATTTGAGTTTTCCTCTTACCTGGACATATATTAGACCTCTATAGGCTTCATATTAGAATTGAGTACATTGGATCCTTGCTTCTCCATTCTTATGATACTTTATTAAGAAGAATGCATTCCAACTCTATTTAGATTAATACAAAAGTTGTAAAATCTCTATCTTTTTTTTATTAAACAGAATCTCACTATATTTATTGCCCTTGGTAGGATGCCATGGTGTCACACCTCACAGCAATCTCCAACTCCTCAACCTCAGCCTCCCAAGTAGCTGGGACTACAGGTGCCTGCCACAATGCTCAGCTGTTTTTTGTTGCAGTTTGGCCAGGGCCGAGTTCAATTTCACCACCCTCAGTTTATGGGGCCAGCGCCCTACTCGCTGAGCCACAGGCACTGCCCAAATCTCTATCTTTTTTAATTGCTGAATAGAATTCCATGGTATGCATATACCACAGCTTGTTAATCCATTCTGGGATTGGTGGGCATTTAACCTGTTTCCACATTTTGGCAATTGTAAATTGAGCTGTAATAAGCAACTTACTTTTTAACTTTTTTATAAGGTATGAGGTTAAACTTACTAGTCCAAACTACAGTGCAGACTTTTAACCTGCTCAGTTAGAACCTAGGTTGGTTCCCTCCTTCTTGGTAAATCTGTTGGTCCTCTACTCCTGGGAGGTTACTGTACTTTTGCTAAACTTAGTACAGACCCCTGATCAGCGTAGCCACCACAGCACAGGAATTCTGGGTGAAAGTGATTCTCCCACCTGAGTCTCCTGAGTAATTAGGATGACAGGCACAAACCCCTGGGTCTGTGGTTTTAAACTTTTAGCTATTCAAAGTAATGTAATTATGATCATGGTGATTGAAAATGCATGTAAGGAAAATATGTTAATATATCAATACAAATTGTATATATATATCTCATTTTTACTTAAGTTTACCTGGAAAATTTATTGCCTTTTCTCTGTTCTTACCTTAAGAATCTTTGCATCATTGATACAGAATAATAATTGGTAACATTGATAAGTGAGTTTGTTGTGATTTGTTTTTGTAAACCAATGTAAGGAAATGAAGACTCAGGCAGTGTGAAATAAATTTTCAGTTATTGTTTTCCTGTAACAGTGATATAACTGCATTTGTCCTTTTACATTCACTTCCCAAAGACCTCTTATATTTAGTAATATTTTCACAACAGCTAGCTATGATTATGATATATCACCTATACAGAGGTTATACCAATAATTTTGATGAAACAGCTATGCATTAATCATTTTGGCACGGTGAAATATGATTAATAAATTACAGTAAATAGCTTAACCTGATGACTTCTTAAAATGTTGCCATTATATGAGGCAGCAACTGAAAGAAATATCTGAAAATCCAGATTTTTGATTTGCTGTACAACTATAATTTTAATAAAATTTGCTTAACTTTTATTGATTGCTTGCAATACTGGTATCATAAGAAAGTCTCTTCTAAGTGGCATTACCCAGCTCAAGGAGATGAGGGTGAACTCAATTTATTTCAATGGACTTAACTTTGGAGAGAATAAAAATGTATTGCCTTCATACTTACTACTACCAGAGAATCAGCAACATAAAATCTAGTGGAATACTTTTGAAGAAAAAAAGGATAAGTTCAAAAACAAAAATAAAGCAAAGGAAAAAGGACCCTCAAATCTAGCAAGTATTTCAGGTCCTAAAGGAAAATCTTAGAATCTGACTAAAAGTCTTACTTGTATCATTTTAGAAGTTGGATACTAAGTTTGGAAATGGATCACCAGGGTCGTGGCCCAGTTCTGCCGAAAGAATATAGTAGAAATAAATGAGCATTATTCTCATTTTATTTTATTTTAACTCTGCACTCTAGCCTGGACAAAAAGTTTCACCTCATCTCTTATAAGTAATAGAGATTATTAAATACTTAGAAAATATCAAAATTGAATGGGTGAATGAAAAAAATCTAATGAAGAGCACTTGGCTGAGGTCTTGGTCCTCACTGTGATATATCAGCCATATTAAATACAGCATTGGCTCACAAGTTTGCCAGTGATGATTTCCCAAATAACACAGATGTATAAATAGTGAACAACCTACCAGAAGGTGACTCTGACTTACATGAAGCATAAACATAAGCAGGACATTGGGAGTTTGGAGAGAGCAAGTCCACAGCCTCTGCTGCTAGGTATTGCTTACTCAGGGAAGAGGGCTCAGCCTGTGGTCTCCTGTGTCTCATGTTCTGAACATTGGCCTGAATCAGAAACACAGGGCTTAAAGCAGCATAGAACTAAGAAGATGAATTTAGAATGGAGTATCAAGTAAGATTACAAGATGATGGATATCATGAGGCAAAATTCCAAATTCTATGAGAGGTGGCTAAGTTTCAAATACTACGTAAGGTGAGATGGCTGTACATTGAAAGGATTTCTTGTCTTCCCAAATGGTAGACATTGCAGTAGGTGGAATGGTACCTTCCCAAAGATTTTCCTGCCCTTAATCCCTAAAAGTTGTGAATATGTTGCTTTATATAGTAAAAGGAATGTTTCAGATGTGATTAAGTTAAACATCATGAAATGGGAAAATTTTTCTTTATTACCTAGATGGGCTCAATGTAATCACAGGGGCCTTATAAAGACAGGCAGTGAAGGTCAGAGCCAGAGAAGATGACATAACAATGTTGGAAAGGCAGAAGTTGGTGGGATGAAGGCACAAGTCAAGGAATGCCTATGACCTGCAGAAGCTGGACCAATCTCCCTGAAAGCATGAAAAATAGCACAGCCCTGACAGTTCATTTCATCCCACTACCTCGAGAATTATTTGAGAATACATTTGAATCGTTTAAACCATGAAATTTTGGGTAATTTGAGACATAAGAGAAAACTAATACAAATGCATAGTCACACTTTCTCCCAGTTGATTTAACCTCACAGCAATTATATATCCCATAAACCATGAACAAATTGACCACCATTAGGATGAAACTGAAAGCCAGACTTCTCTCTGCCAACCTTCTCTCCCTGAGATCCTGCCTTTGTCTTAACTTGAAGTTGGAAATATAATCTTTCTTATCATAACTTCTCTAGGGACTGAATTTAACTTGCTTTTCTAATTTTACTAGTTGTAGGACAAGCTCTATGAAAAAGTGAAGCTCATGAAATTCTCTGGGATGGATCAATTAATTCGTCGGACATACTAGGGAAACTCTACCCATTTCTGTGAATGATAGCTTATGTCTCGATGTTGTATCTATATTCTTTTATACGTGATTCTGAATGAGACATTTGTCCAAGACTAAGAACAAGAAGCTGGTTAAAAAGAAGTACTTTTACCTTCTTTTTTATTTTAATAATGTTAGACTTTAATCTTAAATGTTGACAAGAGTAAAGGAATTATGTTTGTGGATTTGAATATTTGCCTAGATATTTGGTCCTGAGAGGGGTAATGTAATTTTTAACATTAGAAAATTTTCTAGAATGGTATTTTAACCTTAAGTTAACCTGATACTCTTAAAATATCTGCAGATAGAGTCTGTAGCACTATATTGGATCATATGCCATAATGAATTTTCAAATTGAAGTACAGTAAGAACTTGTATTTACTTGGATTAATACTGTTTTCTTAATATCAGAGACTTTTGTGTCAAAAATCTAAACTGTTCAATAAATGGTCCCAGAAAATATACAGGGTCAAGGTGCATATTTGCCGTGAGAGCTCCTAAAAGTAGGGCAGGAAAGAGAGCAAAGAGCCTGGCGGCGTTGGGAAGGGCCCCTTTCCTTCATTGTTCACATTTCCCTATGTGAAATATCTTCTCTTCATTCCCCACCAGGAAATTTTGTTTAAATGTATATTGATTGCTGAATGCTTTGAAGGAATTTAAAAGCATTTTAAGGGGCTGGAAAGGATACGTTTTGGTGAGACTACAAAAAATCAGATAAATATAAGTTTAACCTAGAGGTAACAGGGACCTATTAAAGGTCTTTAAAAATAGGATTGCTGGGGCCCCATTGCTCAATGGTTAGGATGCCGGCCACATGCTCCAGGGCTGGTGGGGTCTATCCCAGCCCGGGCCTGCTAAACAAAAAGAAAAGAAAATAGCCAGGTGTTGTTGTGGGCACCTGTAGTCCCAGCTACTAGGGAGGCTGAGGCAAGAGAAACACTCAAGCCCAAGAGTCTGAGGTTGCTATGAGCTATGATGCCACTGCATCACTGCATTCTACCAGAGTGACAAAATGAGACTCTGTCTCAAAAAAAAAAAAAAAAAAAGGATTGTTATGGAAATACTTTTAAAAATTGCAATATGGCCAGGTGTGGTGGCTCAGGCCTATAATCCTAGCACTCTGGGAGGCTGAGGTAGGTGGATTGCTTGAGCTCAGTTGTTTGATACCAGCCTGAGCAAAAGCAAGACCCCCATCTCCACCAACAATAGAAAAACTGAGGGAAAAGGGTGGCTTGAGCTCAAGAGTTGGAGGTTGCTGTGAGCTATGATGCTACAGCACTTTACCCAGGGTGAAAGCCTGAGACTATGTTGGAAGGAAGAAAGGAAGGAAGGAAGAGAGAGAGGGAGAGAGAAAGCAAGCAAGCATTGTGCATGAGTTACAGTAGGAAGATTCAAGCACAGAGACTAATTAGAATCTGTGGCTATAACTAAGTCAAGAGACAATAGAAGAGTTTACCAAGGAAGTCAATGAGTGTGGATAACAGAGGTAGAATTCAGGAGAGATATACAGCTTTCAGTACTTCAAAGTCTGGGAGGTAGGAGAGAATGTAATGATTTACAGCAAGTTGCTACTTTAGGTAGAAAATGTATCTGATTATGAGATTGTGGCTTTTGTAATAATTTAATTAACTCTAACTATAGAGCATCTAATAATATGAATAATGGAGTTCTCCAAGAATAAATCATAACAGTTCAGTTCGTAGCTACCATGATATATAGCTTAGTCAAATTGAAGTTGAATTTTAAGACTTGAAGAGTAAGAAGACAGACTTAAACAATGGAATTACATTTTAAGTATGTTTGGGGTCTAGATACACTCTAAATATAGGATTCTTCAGAAAGTAGGTATCTAAACAACTTAAACAAATACAGTAACTTGACTTTAATTAATCATACTTTGGGGCAGGGAACCTCGTGTTCTAAATCCAAAATTAAATATTTTACATTAATAAGATAAATACATTCTTTGTTTTATTAGACGGAATTTAAATTTCACAATGTATTTGTCCAAGGAATGAAGCCTATTGCATTTCTTCAATGGTTTAAATTTTTCTCACTAAATCAAATGTTTCTGCCTTTAGAAAAAATTATGCATTATGCAACAAAAGTCAGAAATAATAACTTAAACTCAGAATTTAAAGTATTATAATTAACATACTATGTTGATTTCCTAGAGGTTAAGAGCCATCATACACCTACTATATATTATACAGAGTGGACATAAAGTTCATGTGCAATTTAAATTAGTTATAACTGTAAATTGCACACAAAATTTATCTCCACCCTGCATATGCTAATATATAATAAACTAACAAAATTATATGAAAAATTAACAAAATTGGATACTAAAATCTTATCAATAATTATGAAATAATACTACAAAATATTGTGACAATGAATGATGTAAAGCTACCCCATGCTAAAATACAATTTTAAAAATTAAAAAGTATCTTTTTACTTGAGTCTTTCTGGAAGTACAAAAATATATCCAAATGAACATAAAGAACTTTGAAAACACATAGTAATATATTTTGGAAGTAACATGTTCATCTTTCAAAAAATAAAATCACTAAAGCAGGTGTAAAATCCTAGTGGCAAATTTTCTAAACATAATACCATGACAGTCTCCATCTGGGTCCATTTCTGTGAGTACAGTTTTAGAAGTTTTTTAGCTTAGCAAAAGATATTCATTGAGTCACTCATAATCACTATCAAAAATATCCATCCTTTTTGACACGCATGTGAAGTTCAAAAGGAATATTATTGAGAGGGTGTAGGTAGAGATTTACCGCAAGAGAGCAAGTCTGCTAAGAGCACAGCTTGTGGAATCAGAAAGGCTCTTGTCCCTCTACCACTTTCTAGCTATCTAGCTTTGAGAATTTAACACTTTGTACCTAAGTTTCTCATTTGTCGAATAGGTGGATTAATAGAAAATCATAGGACTGCCATGAAAATTAAAAATACATAATGTGTAAATAGCAGCATAGTACTTAGCTGCGTTCAATAATCATACCCAATGGTATTCACAGAATTTTTTTTTTGTAATGACAAAGAGAGTGGATTAGAGGCAAAGGAAGAAAGATCATAAAAATAGCAATGGAGAAAAGATAGATCACCCATAAAGGTTTTTTTATTTTTTGAGACAGAATCTCACTTTATTGCCCTTGGTAGGGTGCCATAGTGTCACAGCTCACAGCAACCTCAAACTCTTGTGCACAAGCAATTCTCTTGCCTCAGTTTCCCAAGTAACTGGGGCTACAGGTGCCCACCACAATGTCCAGCTATTTTTCAAAATGGGGTCTCATTTTGGCTTAAGCTGGTCTTGAATCCAAACCTGTGATCTCACCAATCCACCTGCCTCGGCCTCCTGAAGTATTAGGATTACAGGCATGAGCCACTACATCACGCCCAAAGATTTGATTATATGTACAACAGAGTTGTCAAAAGCAGCAATGAATGTCAGAAAATAATAACATATTATTGCCAAACTACTGTGAGAAAATATCATCTATCTCAAATTGCAGACTGAGTAAAATAACTTTTTGTTCAAGTTTATCATCTCTTTATTTTTCTGAAAATCATTTCCATAAACAACATCATTTTAGTGCCTGTTTTATTTTCCTTTGGCTACCTGTGCACAATGTGCTGGTTCCCAAAGTTCCTGTCCTTATTTTACCTGGAAGAATCATCTTTGGGAGCAGAGGCTTTGGTCTATTTAGCTTTATTTAATCACTGTTTTTAAATTTTGAAATACTATGGGTGTACAAAGGTTTGTGGTTACATGGATTGTTGTTGGAATGCTGACTCAGAGTTATAAGTGGACCTATCACCCAGATAAGGTTCATTGTACATGACGAGTCAGTTTTTTCCCATTCCCTTGTCCTCTTCCCCCTGCTTTATTTCTACTGTTTTACTTCCCTCGGTGCACCATATGCTCATTAGTCCCAATTTAATAGCAAGTATATGTGGTGTTTGTTTTTCCATTCTTATTATACTTCACTTAAAAAATATGGTCTCCACATCCATGAAAATTGTTGCAAAGGTATTGATTCATCCTTTTTTATGGGTGAGTAGTGTTCCATGGCATACATATACTGCATTTTGTTAATCTACTCATCAATTGATGAGCACTTGGTTGATTCCACACCTTTGCAGTTGTGAACTGTGCTGCAATAAACATTCAAGTACAGTGTCTTTTTTTAACTTTTAAAAATTAAATCATAGCTGTGTACATTAATGCAATTTGAAATACTTTCATCAAACTGGTTAACATAGCCTTCACTGAATTTTCTTAGTTATTGTGTTAAGACATTTATATTCTACACTTAGTAAATTTAACATGTACCCTTGTCAAATGCAAGTACAGTGACTTTTTGATAAAATGACTTCTTTTCCTTTTGATAAATACACAGTAGTGATATTATTGGATTGAATGGTAAGTACTTTTAGTTCTTGCAGGAATCTCCACACCATTTTCCACAGATGTTATACTAATTTGCAGTCCCACCAACAGGGTGCAAGTGTTCTTTTCTCTCTACATCCATGGCAACATTTATTGCTTTTGGACTTTTTGATAAAAACAAATTATATAATGACAGGGGAAGGTAAAATCTCATTATGGTTTTAATTTGCATTTCCCTAATGAGTAGTGACATTTATCATTTTTTTCATATTTTTTAGCCTATTTTCTTTTGAAAAGCTTCTGTACATATCTTTTGCCCGCTATTAAACAGGTTGTGTTTTTTTCTGCTGATTTCATTGAGTTTTTGTACATTTGGGTTATTAGCCCTTTCTTGTATGTATAGTTTGTATTTTCTCCCATTCTGTAGGTTGTTTATTTGCTCTGTTAATTATTTCATTAGCTGTGAAGATTTTTTAATTTAATCAAGCCCCATTTATTTGTTTTTATTGTTGCTGTGATTGTCGTTGGGGTCTTTTTCATAAATGCCTTGCTTAGGCTGATATCTAGAAGAGTCTTTTCTACATTTTCTTCTAGCATTCTGTGCTTTAATTCCTTACATTTAACTCTTTTGTCCATCTTGAATTGATTTTTGTAAGTAACAAGAGATATATGTTCTGTTTTATTCTTCTGCATGTGGCTATCCAATTTTCCCAGCACCATTTATTCAATAGCAATTCTTTTCCCCAGGGTATTTTGTTGTCTGCTTTGCAAAGATCAGCTGGTTGTACGTGAGTGGTTTCATATCTGGGTTCTCTGCTCTATTTCCTTGGTCTTTGTTTCTATGTGTGTGCTAATACCATACTATTTTGCTTATTATATCCTTGTAGAATACTTTGAAGTCTGGTATTATGATGTCTCCAGATATGTTCTTTTTGCTTAAAATTGCATTGGCTATTTGGGTTCTTTTCTGATTCCAGATGAAGTGTAGAATTATGTTTTTCTGGATCTTGATGATGGTATTTTCATGCAGACTGGATTAAATATGTACATCACCTTGAGTAGCATGGACATTTTAACAAAGTTGAACCTACTGATCCATGAGCATGATGTTTTTCCATTTGTTTGTATCCTCAGTGTTTCATAGTTCTCAAGGACAAGGAAATAAAAGAAATTTCACAGGAATAAATATTGAGTGTTTATTCCTAAGAAATTTAAATAAAGGAAATTCTAATTATTTTCATTAGGAAGAAAGAAAATTATCTCAGAAAGAGGACTGAGATGATTAAACATACGATAAACAGAACAATAATTAATTACGTATGTTAGAAAAATCTCATTAAAAGATCTGTAAAAATAATTACATCTAGTTTATGGGTCAAAATATCAGAAAAATGTTTTTGACTTACAAGAATTCTGAATTTCTGAATTACCAATGAATGTAATCCAAGAGTGATATATGATCATAATAAAATCATTCTAAAGTAACTATTATTTAATCCATCTTTTTCATGTGAAGATTTCTTAGCATATATAAATTTCCAAAGTTTTAGAAGGGGTAAGATGGAGGAAAGAAACCTCATTTTTAATAGAAAAAAATAATAAAATGATAGATAATGCAGAACAGAAAATGAAAAATAAGATGGAAGAAAGTTTCAAATACGTAGTCTACATAGATAACCCACTAGCTAGGAGAAAAAAATTACCATATTAGAATTTTTAAAAATCCTAATGTAAGATAGAAAAATATTCCAGGAAATGTTTGACTATAAAAATATAACAATCTTGGCAATGCCTGCGGCTCAAGGAGTAGGGCACCGGCCCCATATACCGGAGGTGGCGGGTTCAAACCCAGCCCTGGCTCCGGCCCCGGCCAAAAAAAAAAAAAAAAAAATCAAGATAGGGTTTTCTAAAATTGTCTTAATATATACATATATAGCAACAACTGATAGACAAGCATCAAGAAAATGAAAAATCTCACATAAGGAGGGAATGTTTCAAGGTAAATTTCTCAATTTTTGGTATACTAAACAAAGTTAATGAAGGTATACAAAATTTGAAAAGCATAATTAACAAGCTGGGGTATAGAGAGAGTGTTTATAACAAATGTCATACCTACTCAGTATCCTCTTGTCACTTATGGTTTTAGTTCATGAAAAAGATATTTTTTTTTTGAAAAAGATATTTTAATGCAAATACTTTCACTATTATACCTGAGAGCTTATTCTCAGTCCAAGTGCTCATATTAGACAAGAAGTAATGGAAAATTCATGCTGCAAGAACAGTTATTAGCCATTGATAGATGGGATGTGGAGAATAAGGGCTTAATTTTCTTCATCCCTGTAGTGAGATGATCTGAAGAGATAGTATAAAATGGTAACCTATTCAAATGCTTCACCCATCTTTTCAGGATGAGCTTTCACAATTAGATTATTTACCACATGGTAACAAGGACCACATTGCTGGTAAGTAGTGTGATGGTATCTCCTGGATGCCACAGGATAACATTAACTCAGGCTCTTACCTATGATGAATTGGGATGGAATAGAAATGGGGTAGGAAAGAACTAATCCTATAAGTCATATGCTAGTAAGAAAGGGCACTGGTATTACTGAATCATTGAGAAGCCCAGCAGTGACTGATTTCTGTAAGTCAAGATTGATAGAACTGTTATTCCTAGAATCAATTCAGATGACAGAATTGAAGAACAGCAAAAGACATATGTAAACACTTGTCCATAAGGGACACGTTTAGCAGGGTATACTTCCCCATAGATGTGAGCAACCCTCTTTCTTCAGTTGCTCCAGCGTTTAAGCATTCATGGTGTCTTCTAGGCAGGGTAGCTCATGTGTATAATCCTAGCTAAGAAGGGTAGATCCCTTGAGTTCAGGACCTGGGGACCAGCCTCAGCAAGAGCAATACCCTGTCCCTACTGAAAAAAAAAAAAATAGAAAAAAATCACTGGCCCTGTGGCAGGCACCTGTAGTCACAGCTACTCAGGAGGCTGAAGCAAGAGGAACTCTTGAGCTCAAGAGTTTGAGGTTGCTGTGAGCTATAACACTACAGCACTGTACCCAGGGCAACAGAGTGAGACTGTCTGAAAAAAAAAAAAATCGTGGTTGTGGCAGAAACAAAGGCAATTCATAGGCCTTAAACCATGAACTTTTCATCTAATTACTGCTGCTACTGAATGTTCAACATAACTGCAGAAGAAAATAATGCCTACATGGTACTACATACTTGCAGTACTTAAAGAGACCAAACAGCCACTTGGTGGTAACTTGATGATATTGGATTCCTTAATTTCTATGAGATACAGAAATTCAACCCTGAGAGTACTGGTACAAATTTGGAATAGGGTTAGCCTTCCTTTCCCTCACTGCCTTGCCCAATCCACTATTTGTGGGCTTAGACGATCTGATCATCTTCATGGAGTGCCACACAGCATCACCTTAATCTTTGGTAAAAAAGGTTCAATGGGAGAATTATTATGGATCCACCAGTCCTATAATATGCTATATTGCCTACAATTTAATTGTTTAATAGTCCTTTGAAAACACAGCTAATATGATATCTTGAGGATAATACCCTGCAGGTTTAGGAGCTATCCTTAAAATCTGATGTATAATTTGAACTGATGGACATTATATGGAGCTGTGTTTCACTAACCCATAAACCATTAGTCTGCTAACCACAGTTGTAGAAGTTGGAGTAGCTCCTCTCACCATCACCCCAAGTGACCCACTTTCCTTACAGTTTGGGGCACAGAGAACAAACGGATCATCAAGGTGGGAATATGCTTTAACCAACAGACATAATGAAGGTTACACTAAACCTGAAGATATAGATATTTGGAGGTCTTTGCACTAGCGCACTACCGAAGAAAAAGGTTGTATATTGGTAAAGGATACCAATCTGGGTTGTCATATGTACAGTTTTGTCCTGAGTATTTCTGCCTGAAAAAATGGGTGAATAATTATATCATTTACTCACACTGAGTAAATTAAATAGAATAGTCAGGAAATGATACAAGAATTCTCTTAGGAAAAAACTATTTTGAGATTAACACATAACACATCTCCAAGTATAGAATGCCTAATAATAGCTCATTGCCTAGACATGTGGTCAATTGAGTCAAGCATCCAGATAAAACTATTAAACATTCATTAACATTCAACTGTCTCAAAAAAACCCATAAGCAAATTTAGCAATTTTACACGAGCACTCCAAGTGACTCTACTGATACAAACCTATGACCAAAATGTGAATAGATACTACCTCAAAGAAGCAGTAACAGAATGACATGAACTTGATGTTAAGCACAGGTGGATTTGACTGGTAAAATTCATGTTCTTTGGCAGTCACACTAAGTGTCCCATTGATATGCAGCGTTCCAGTATATGATGATGGCATCCAACTACAAGGACTTAAAACTTTCTACTCAAAAACTTAGTTTTGGCCCACACATGAAGAATAAACTGGAAATGATATAGGGTTTATGCCACTGGGATCAGCCTTTGGACAATGACATACGAGATTTAGAAAATACTATAGGAGAGTGCCTGTGGCATAGTGGGTAGGGCGCTCATCCCATATATAGTGAGGGTGGGGGGTTCGAACCCGGCCCCAGCAAAACTGCAACAAAAAATAAGCAGGCACTGTGGCAGGCACCTATAGTCCCAGTTGCTTGGGAGGCTGAGGCAAGAGAATCGCCTAAGCCTAAAAGCTGGAGGTTGCTGTGAGCTGTGAGAGCACAGCACTCTACGAAGGGTGACAAAGTGAAACTCTGTCTCCAAAAAAAGAAAGAAAGAAAATACTATTCCAGTTTTTTTGTCTGTTCAAAGGAATCATGTGCTGATACATAATATAACATGTATGGACCTTAAAAACATGCTAAGTGAAAGAAGCCAATTATAAAAGACCGTGTATCTCATGATTCTACTTACATGAAATGTCCATAATGGAAAACTCTACAGAGAAAATGTAGATGAGCGGTTGCTTATGGCTAGAGAGTGGGAAAAACTGTGGAATTACTGCTACTAAGGAATATGAGTTTCTCTTTGGTATGTTCAAAGTGTTCTGAAATTGACTATAAAGATAATTGCTCAACTCTGCAAATACTAATAATCATTGAATTATATACTTGAAAAGGTAAATTTTCTTGCATATGAATGAAAATGAAAAGAAGTGGTTAATGTACTCATGATACATTAATCATGTGAAAAATGAAACACAAGATAACACTATTACTTATTATTTAGCACCAAATAGGTAGGCAAAATTCAAAAATAAATAAGTCTGATGATAGAATTGTTTAAAATAGGGATCGAGTAGAATGATGGCAGCCTAGAGTTGGCAAGAAAGACAAATGGGAAGTTAGTGTTTTGTTAATTTTTTAAAAAACTTTACTAAGGTATAATTGATATACAACCCCCCCAAGACACATTTAAAATATACAATTTGATGAATTAGGAGATATGGATGTATGCATTCACTCATCACCACAACCAAGAGTTCCACTTGAAGAATGGGAGAAAGTTCTGGAACTAGAAGGGGTTAATGGTCACATAACAATGTGAATGTACTTAGTGCCATAGAAGTATACATTAAAAATCACTTAAATGGTAATTTTATGATTATATAAATATATACACATATATATGTACATATGTACATACTACATATGTGAGCATAACCACAATGAAAGAATTAAAGAAGAGGAAGGAGAACAAGGAAAAGAATAAATAGAAGGAGGAGGAAGCAGGAAGGAGGAGAGAGGAGGGAAAAGGAAATGGGATCAATGGAAATTATTACTCACTAGTGACTGAAATATAAATAAACTAAAACCCCAAGAACCAGTTTGAGTACATGAAATGTGGTGTGGAAACCTCCTATTCTATTCCCACTTTCCACTTCAGTTCATCTGTGTTTGACTTACTGGCTTTTTGAGCACCAGGGAATATGTTTTCCTGGTGACATGTTTTCACCACCTCCTATAGTCCTCCAGGAGAAGAGAAATAATTTGCACAGTTAGTAAAATTGTGGAAGAATTTGTCTCATTATAATCAAAGAGATCACTGAATTGAAATTTGGGCACCATGAGTTCATGTTCCGCAGACTTTGTTTTATAGACTTTGCTCTTCACCACTGAGCATGGCTGCTCTTTCACTTTCTCTCCTCCTTATTAAGAGAATGTCAGTGACCCCTATTATGAAATTAATTTAGACCTTTTTATATGAAAGCTATAACCTAATAACAACCTAAGGATACGGGGAGGGAGGAGGAAGGAGGGAGTGGGTGGAGGGAGAGGGATTCAAGGTTTCACTTCTGTGGTTCATCTTACAAGGGTACAAGTGAATCTTTCTATGAGTAGAATATGAACATTTTAACACAATAACTAAGAAAGTTATGTGAAGGCTATGTTAACCAGTTTGATGGAAGTGTCTCGGATTGTGTGTGAAAACACCACACTGTACCCCTGAAGTGCATCAATGTACACAGTTACCATTCAATAAAAAAAAAAAAGAGAGAGAGAATGTCAGTGATGGGAGTCTCTACTTCAGCTAGTAATGCTAATGCACTTGTTCTCAAGTGCAGGCATTCCTCCCATTGGCCTGAATTCATGTAACATAGCTGTATGCTGCCTTCTTTACTTCCTGGATTTCTGAATTGCATCTAGGACTAACAAAAGAAAAAACAACTTTAATGCTGGAGAAGTCAGAATGGTAGCATACTCCTACTGCAAGAAGACGAAGATTAACTGTAAACTTCTTGCTAGTTCGTCATGAAAAACATCAAAACCCAAACACAACTCTATTTTGACTACGACGGTCAGAAAGAGAGAAATCTGAAGATATTTTGTTCCTGTTTTCTCACTGTTGACACATTCCTTATGGCACTAGAAGAAATCAAAATATTACTAATTCAAGTGTGCTCCATCGTACCAGTACTTTTAGAGTTAAAATTAGCAAAAAGTTTAATGAAAAACAACTAATGTCTGAGATAAAAGAATATTTCAGTAATATCAATAGCATTCTTCCAAGAATTTTAGCATATCTCCCACAGGTGTGAGGCTATTGAATAGTAAATACACAGATGAAAATAGGAAAGTAATTAAAATTTAAAAAACAATGAACAGCAAGACAGTGGGTTCTATTTCAAATTTTATCATAGTCTGATAATGAGATTTTAGATAGTGTGGGTCAGCTTTATAGCTTACAAACTAAGTGTTAGAATGAAAAATAGTTAAGATTGCTTTCTGTTTTAAGTATCATACTCTCTAAAATTCTCAGTAACCCAAATTACTGCACTCTGTAATATTAAAAATCTGCATCTTAAGAAATGATTGTTATGTTTTCCACCTAATATTTGTGACTGTCTAAACAAAGTTTCAATTATCAAGAAAATTGAATTATCTTCAATTCTGAAGCAATAAAAAGTGTTATTTGGATAGAATCAATTATTTCCATACTTCAGTTATCATGTCTATAATTGGCTGCCCACTAAGAAAACATCTTCCCTACCAATAATTTAGCTTTTTGTTTCCTTTCTCCCTAATCCTTTATATAATAATTCACAGTGAAGGATCAGCCAATAAATTAATGTTAGGGCTAAGCACAGTAGCTCACACCCGTAATCTTAGCATTATGGGGAGGTGGGGCTCCAAGTGGGAGAATCTCTTGAGGTCAGGAGGTAAGACCAACCTGAGCAGGTGTAAGACCCTGTCTCTACTAAAAATAGAAAAATTAGCTGGGCATTGTGATAGTTGCCTATATTCCCACCTACTCAGGAGACTAAGGCAGGAAGATAGTGTGAATCCAGGAGTTTGAGGTTTCTGTGAGCTGGGCTAACCAGGGCACTCTGGTCTGGGCAACAGAGTAAGACTCTGTCTCAAATAATAATAATAATTAATGAATTAATGTTAAAATTACCTTGTGGTTCACACCTAAAAGGAATGAAAATGAGAAATAAACTAATTTAATTATTTTTTTAGATTGCTCTTTAGCTGGAGATTGGAAAGATAACTCACCAAATTCACTAATATCTTTGATGAGATTATGGCCCATAGAGCAGTGATTTTCAACTGGTGTGTTCTGGAACATGGGTGTGTTCTGAGAGGATCTTGGGTGTGCCCTGAAAATTTTTACAGATCATTAATTAAATTATTTTCAAAAGAAATTCAAAGCACAGTAGTTATATTCTTTTTTTTTTTTTTTGGTATATTCTTTTCTTTAGGAAATTTAACTATAGGTTCAATTACTCTGTGAAGTAAAAAAGGTTGAAAAACACTGCCGTAGAGTTACGTTAAGTCCTGTAAACACAGGCATCCCTCAGGACTGGGATGACAGTATTGAGGTTTCACTGTCCACCATCAGGATAAAAGCATGAAAAATTCTGTCTATGTGTGTTTAGAACTGAATTTAGCTGAAGGGAACAAGGAAAAGAATAAGGAACTTTGAACTGATTGGGGTGGGCATTTTGTAAGTACTTTAAAACGTCATTGCACAAAAGTTACTGACTTGTATAGATATTTTTAATAAACATGCTATAGCTGAATCTGCTAAGGCAGAAAGAATCACTATCTCAGTGGATTTTATTGATGTCATAATCAACTTGTATAACTCTGGTTTGATAAACTGGCTTTTCTGCAAATTCAGGTGTGTCCCATCACCACCCTACCTCATAATTTGTTAGTACTAGTAAGAACTTTGGATTTCATTAGAAGATAGATTTGAAAAGTTATAGAATTCTTAATTATAAGAACTTGACTTTGTCTTTTCTGAGTGCTAATTGATAAATATTAATAATAAAAGAACAGCATGATGTATTCAATCCCAGCAGTATTTTAAATACCATGGCAAGTTGACAGATTTTAGTAAACAACATAAAGTAAATAAAATGAATCACTGAACATATTTTTTTCCTTGCCAAAGTTTTATCTTGTTCTCACTTAATTCCAAAAACATTCTCATAGTGGCCTAAAATTAGAAAGTCGTTTATGAAGTATTTGTTTTAGTCAAATCATTAATTTATGCTGCCATAAGTTTATATACAAAGGGTATCATATTTATGCTCCTGAGCCTCTACAACTAATTCATATAATCAACAAATATTTATGGGGCAACTAGTATATGCTGAGCATTAGTTAAAGGTTAATCCCTGGAGATAAAGCTATGAGTTTCCCTTGAGAGCTATATTTTAATAAACTATAGTCTAATCAGGAAATACCAATCAAAAAAGGAAGCAAATAGATTAAGTCCAATTAAAAATGAAAATTATATAGACAAATAAATAGGAAAGCTTCAATAAAAAGGAGATAAAAAGTAAACCAATGTTATGGGAGAAAACTGATTGGTGATTTAGGAAGGTGGTGATTTAAAACACACACACACAGACACACACACAACTTTTCTAAGAAGAATCCATAGATGTAAACATCTGGTAGAAAAACATCTAGGCAAAGGGAAAATCCATGTAAAGGCCTCATGTAAGAACTAGCTTGATCGTATTTGAAATACAGAAAAACCACTGTTTCTGGAATTTACCAAATGAAGGGAAGAAAGGAGGGGATGGTGGTGGTGAGCAGAAGTCAATCAGGCCAGTCCTTCCAAGCTAAGGCGGGATGTGTTTTTACTTGGCTTGAATTGCAATGGGAAGCCATTGAATCAGGGTTAAATATACAACTTGTCATCCAAACCAAGACACTTTTGAGAGAGAAAGAAGGCTCTATTAATCATTATTCCAGAACAATAGACACTAGGATTCTAGGATTCTCCCATGCAAACAGGGACATGAATACTCTCTGTGGAAGATTTCTAAGCAGAGGAGTGACATGATATAATTTACGATCATAAAAAATTAAACTCTTTGCAGACACTGGATTATATGAAGGCAAAATTTTAAGCAGGAAAACCAACTAGAAGTTGGCATCTGTGTCCCACTGACTGATAATTTTTGTTTATGCTCAGCTTTATAGTAGTGGAGACAGTGAGATGTATTCAGATCTAAGCTTAGAGCAAAAAGAAAATTTTTTGTAGATGTGGGACATAAAGGAAAGAAAGAAATAGAAGATGACTGTGTAGTTTTTTCTGAGCATGTGGATGAATAATGACACCATTTACTTACACTTAGTAAAGTGGAAAGGAGGAATAGTCAGTCAGGAGAAGAAATAAGAATTCTGTTAGGAAACATTCATTTGAGATTAATGTCACATCTCCATGCACACAAGGCCTAATATAGCTCACTGGAGATACACGGTCAATTAAGTCAAACATCCAGAAGAAACCATTCAACAGAATTCATTCCCATTCAATTGTCTCAAGATAGCCCACAAGGAAATTTAATAATAGTGATGGTGTAGCTTTTAGCAAAAATCAAACTTAATAAAAATAGTAAAACATAAAAAGAAATATAATATTTAAGGATATTCTTCTACTTTAAATTCAGGGCTCTCTCCTGACCTCAGCATGTAGAAAGACATAGAAATTGAATAGACGAAAATGTGTTGTTGCATATAACACAGTAACCTCTGCTTGACTTTCCCCACATATACTTTCCCTCTGTTCATACTCTACTATAAAGGAGTTAGTAAATATTGAGAAAGCATGTGTTCTCGTACCAAAAAGCGATGATATTGGTGCATATAATATTAAACACAAGTTTTATTCTTTCTTATAGACAATATATACCATTAATGGGAAAGGGCCATTATCTGATATAGTTAGTTAACCATCCATTCTGAATGGCTAAGTGTACTAGTAGTCAAAAAATCTTAATGCTACTAATATATAAAGAAGTTTAAGCTACCTGTCTATATTTTAATGCTGAAAGTCAGACTGATAAAATTAACTATGACCAAGGCTTTTTGTAGAAAAAATAAACTGAAGGGGCTTATAACCTAGCACTGTATGTCAGAATGGTTAATCACAATGAGAAATAATATCATTAATTTCATACATATGACAAATTATAAAGAATATAGTATAAATGTAAAAATCATTCTGCATTTCTTCCTCCGAAAGATTGTGGATAACCTTTAACCATTGTGCCTACGCCTGGGTTCAAGACTGGTAAAACTAAAGTTTAATCTTTGCTTGTGTGTATGTTCAGAGCCCAGTCACTGAGGAATGGTCTTGATCTTAAAAGCCTCAGCAGTTTGGCTTGATCTATGCTCACTTAGCGGTGGTGTTCTCTTAGGGGCAATCAGCCCTTTTCTTTATGTTTCATAAATACAATCTACATATGTGTCAAGCAATAAGGCAGAACACAGAGTGACAGATTACTAAGTAATAAGTGGGATTGAGTTAAACAGAGGAAGTATCAGAACTCACTTCACATGGACTTAATCGAGACCAGTAATTTTTGTGTACACATTTCTATTTGTTTGAGATGTTAGCAAGTTAATTGTCTTAGAATTTATAATTTATGTAGTTCTCAAGGAAATGTGACACTCTAGCACCTGAATGGAATGCTATGGTAAATGAGCCGTGGGCATGGACACAGTCAGACCCAATTACAATGTTGACCATTGCAATATACTTAACAGAATAATATGATTTTTATTATTAAACTAAAAATAAAAGTTTAAATATGTATATTTATATGGATTTATATTTATATAGACATATATTCAAATTCAATTTATATATATATAAATATATGGATATTTAAATATGTATAGTGGATACTGACAATATTGGTGATGCTGTTGAAAATTTATATGAAAGAGTAGAAACTTTATTTTGCGTAGGAAATTCTTTTTTTTTTCCTTTTTTTTTGAGACAGAGTCTCACTATGTCACCCTTGGTAGAGTGCTAGTGGTGTCACAGCTCACAGCAACCTCAAACTCTTGGGCTTAAGCCATCCTCTTGCCTCAGCCTCCCAAGTAGCTTAGACTACAGTTGCCTGCCACAATGCCCAGCTATTTTGTTTTTGTTGTTTCTGTCACTGTTGTTTGGCAGGCCTGGGCAAGATTTGAACGTGCCAGCTCTGGTGTATGTGGCTGGCACTCTAGCTGCTTGAGATATAGGCACCAAGCCAAAATTCTTTCTTTACAATAATAAAAAATACTTTGCTCTCTAGGCTTGGTGCCTAGAGCTCAGTGGTTATGGCACCAGGCACATACACTGGGACTAACAGGTTCGAACTGGGCCTCAGCCTCCTAAACAACAATGACAAATACAATGGAAAAAAAAAAATAGTCAGGTGTTGTGGCAGGTGCCTGTAGTCCCAGCTACTTGGGAGGCTTAGGCAAGAGAATCACTTGAGCAAAGAGTTTGAGGTTACTGTGAGCTATGACACTATGGCACTATAACAAGGGCCACATAGTGAGACTCTGTCTCAAAAAAAAAGAAAAAGAAAAAAATATATGTATACTTTGCTCTGTTGGCTTTCTTCCCCCTCCACTTTCAGTTTAGATAACCAGAGTCATCTAAAAAATATGACTAACCTAGAATTTTTAGATGTTTTTGCATTTTCTATTCTTTCAACTATTTTTCTTATAAAATGGTAGAACAGAAAGAACTTCAGAATTTTTCACAGAATTCTAAAGAACTATGCACATCACATTCTAAATCAGAGAGTTCTAACCTACTTTCAATGACAAAGAAAGATTCCATGAGGCCAGGGTGCAAGATTCTCTTAGTCAAAAGAGTTTCAAGAAAAAAAGAAAGTACATTATTAAACATTAAAATTTGAAGTAGTGACCAATGAGCTCTTTGAACCATATGCATTTTGACAACTATGGATTCCTTAAAGGAAATGAACAAGCATTTGTGTTTTTTAAGTTTGGTTAGGATATTCTATTTCCAAAACAGAGGCAAGTACTAGCATCTTTCTGAACTAAATGTATCAAAGGACTTTCAGACGCCAAAGAAAACATATAATCTAAAGAGACTCTCTTTTCTCTGAGTTTTGTTCTATTACAAAAATAAATAAATAACCCTGGCAATCATATGTGGTAGAGTGATAGATCAGAAAATACAGACAATAAGCATGACTATTTAGCTGACTATTATATAGCAACTGTCTTAGCTCATTTGGGCTGCTACAGCAAAATTCCATAAACCAAATATTTATAAACAATAGAAATTTATTTCTCACAGTTCTAGATGCTGAGAAATCCCAGATCAAGGTGCCTGCCATCAGATTCTGTGTCTACTGAGGACCAATTTCCTTTGACAGATGGTGCCTTCTGACTGGGTCTTCACATGGTTGGGGAAAAAAAAGGCAAGGCAGCTCTCTGGGGACCCTTTTATCAGGGCACACAAATCGCGTTCATAAGGGCTCAACCCTTACAATTAATCACCTCCCAATTGCCCCTACCTGCTATTATCCACACTCTGATGATTAGGTTTCAACATATGAAGTTTGGGGGTCACAAACATTCATACAACAGTAGGCATTATATCCAGTGCTCTGAATACATTGTTTTATTTAATCCTCAAATAATGCTCAGTTGTATTTCTTAATTTGGAAAATGGAATAAGAGGATGGAACATCTTGACCCAGGGCATGCAGTAAGTACATGGCAAGGCCAGAATTCAATCTGCGCTCTTAACCACTGAGTCATGCTATTTCCCTGGTCATAAAGTAAAGGGATAGAAAAACATAAGAAAATAGTCACTAGTATCCCATAGAGGCTTGAATTAGCCATTCTTTAAAGTGATAGTGGTTTCTGAAATATAACTTCATGTAACCTAATTTTTGCCCTTGGTAATACAAAGTTTCTTTTTTCAGTAAGATCTAAAGATCTATAGAGATCTTAAGAGTACATTCTAGGTGGTATTTATGAATGTATCAACACAGTGCCAAAATTTAAAAATTAATCAGCCTAATTTTTATCCATAAAAATATCAAATGATTTATTTATTGCTTTTGTTTGTGTGTTCCCGTTGGTTTGACAAAACTGACTTTTATTTTGGCAAGGTAAATAAGCATTAATAAAATATGGAAAATTATATCCACAGCACATTTCAGAAACAAAAATTCTTTTTGCTCATTTACAGCCATCCACAGTTGGACAAATCCAGGAAATGAGAGGCTATTACTTAAAAATAGAGTAATCATTTTAAATACAATGACTTAATGTACTACTGGGAAAATGTACAAGTAAATCACATTCAGTATCAGATAAAAATGTGTGACCTGAAATATTTACCATCTTTAAAAATTTTTAGTGATGGCACTTAGTTTCTTACTTCCTGCAATGATTCTCAACATCAAACAAACAATAGCTTCAAAAGGAGTACAGGAAAAAAAATACACTAGTAGCCCAGCAGTCATGTTATTCACAAGTACGGTGAACTCTAGGTATGGGTATGATGTCACTACTAGAAACAGAGCTAACAAATACATGTGTCATAGTCCAGGCCTTTAAGAAACTCACTGTCTCACAGAGTACAAGCTGAGTACCTCTCATGGCTGGGCATGGTGCTCTCGCCTGTAATCCTACTGCTCAGGGAAGCCAGGGTGGGTCAATTGCTTGAGCTCATGAGTTAATGACCAGCCTGAGCCAGAGTGAGACCTCATCTCTAAAAATAGCAGGGCATTCTGGTGGGCACTTATTAGACCCAGCTATTTGGGAGGCTGAGGAAAGAGAATCACTTGACCCCAAGATTTTGAGGTTGTTGTGAGTTATGACACCATAGCACTCTACTGAGGGCAACAAAGTGAGAATCTGCCTCCAAAAAAAAAAAAATCAGTGGTCAAAGCTATTATCACCAAATTATGGTATAAACCAAAAATATTTGATTCTTAACGTGATACACTGAGGATCCAACATAAGGTCAATGGTATTCCTGCAAAAACTCATAATCTGAATCAAATCAGAGAATCAAAACATCACACAAACCCAGAGTGAGGGAGAGTCTACAAAAGAACTAGCCTATATTCTTCAAAAGGCCAAAGTCAATGAACACTCTGAGTAACGGGATCACGCCTGTAATTTATCCTATTAGGGTACATGTGAATTTGTCTAAAGGTTGAATATAAATGTCCTAACACAACAATTATGAGAAAGACATGATGGCTATGTTAGCCAGTTGGATGAGAGTTTTCCAAACTGCATATGGAAGCAACACACTGTATCCTATGATA
>CAUYQV010182997.1:0-36606 GCA_963574575.1 Galagoides demidoff
CTTCTCTGGAAACAGCTCTCTTTGGTTCCACAACTCTTCCATCCACTTTGTGTGGCCTTGCATTCATTGCTGCATCCACCTCCTCCACGGTCGCGTATGTGACAAACCCAAAGCCCCTGGAGCGCTTGGTGTTTGGATCTCTCATTACCTGAAAAATGTTACATCATTTCAAACATATTCTGACCCCAGAGGTTATTGTTAGTAACTTTGTGTCAAGTAAAAGTAAACTTGAAACCGGTCCTGCACACAAGGCAACACGTTTCCCTACTATGAATTTAAGAGGCCAGATTTTCAAATCAGAGAAAGCAGTTAAGTTCCCTTGGAAGCTTCTAGTTACAATTCCATTTACTTTTATTAAATATTCAGACAGAAACTGCAATGCTAAGTCAAAAAACCGACCAATTCTGCTGCCTTTTGTCCCTTCTAAGGCTTACCACGCAGTCTGTGAGCGTTCCCCATTGCTCAAAATGGCTCCTCAGACTCTCATCAGTCGTTTCAAAGCTCAACCCTCCAATGAATAGCTTCCGTAGCTGTTCGGGCTCTTTAGGAGACTCTGACTTAGACATTCTGGCTGTGGGAAGAGACTTTAACGATGTTTCCTCAGCAGTGTCCACAGGCAGAAAAGGCTAGTATAGTACTTCTATGATAGTTTTAGTATGTGTTAAACATCTAGCTATGGGCTCGGCGCCTGTGGCTCAATCGGCTAAGGCGCCAGCCACATACACCTAAGGTGGCGGGTTCGAATCCCCAACCCGGCCCGCCAAACAACAATGATGGCTGCAACCAAAAAATGGCCGGGCGTTGTGGCGGGCGCCTGTGGTCCCAGCTGCTTGGGAGGCGGAGGCAGGAGACTGCGTGAGCCCAGGAGTTGGAGGTTGCTATGAGCTGTGATGCCATGGCACTCTACCCAGGGGGATAGCTTGAGGCTCCGTCTCAAAAAAAAAAAAAAAAAAAAACATCTAGCTATGATGTGATAGTAGGTGCCATGGGCAATTACACATGCCACGTTCCAATTGTACTTCCTTTTAAGGCTTTTTAGATATGAATTTTGAGAGATTAAGAAAAAAGTCTGTTTTAAAGTATAATTTAGGTGTGATGTGATATGATTGGGATAAGCTTTATATTTTTGGAATACAAGGTAGATACATGTACTTCTGGTCTGAAATATTTTATTCAGTATAAAATCAAAGAATTTAGACCCTATATTTCTAGCTAGATTTCAGTCATTTTTTTCTGATTTGAAATTGTAGGAGGAGGCTTTCTAAAACTTTTTAATATGCCTCTGGATATAAATTGATAATTACAGATCACACTGAGGGGACAGGAAGAGGACATCTAGTTCACATTATTGAGATAGATTGGTATATTTTCTCAATGGGAAGGTATATTAGATTTGAAATAAATTGAAATGATTTTCATTAACCTGAAATTCATTGATTATTTTTCAGAAATAGTGCCAAGTATGTGTTAATATTAATCAAAGTTAAGCATTCAGTAATCTAGGGAGTTTTAAGTACATCCATTTACCATCTTTAGAAACATGTTTAAAAGTTAAATGAGAGCTTTGTAACAGGAGCACTTTATTTTAGGACACAAGTGTATCAAGCACAGTTGAACTCCCTTATTTCATGGAATTAGGTTTATCTTAGGTCATTAAGTTTGTTAAATGTCTTATTCCATAATCTCATTATCATACTTCCCGCAATTTTGATACATCTGTTATCATTCCTCCCAGACTTTTCTTTTATGTGCTCTGGAATCACAGGCAACAAATCTCAAAATCTTCCATTCTTCCTTTAATTATTTTTTGTTTGTTTGTTTTAGCTGTCCTCAAAGGATGCTATTTTCCCTCTGTGGAGGACTTTTCTCTCTCCCACACCGTGTTAATATAGGGCCAGGAGGCCAGATAGTAATGGTCCTAGTCCCTCAGTGCCCTTCCCAAACCATTATTGCATGTGATCCTTTGTCCTTTCTCCCTGGACCCCTAGTCATTTCTTTGGATTCATGTGAGTCTTGGACACTTGATTTACTATCTGTTCCCCTCCCCCCATCCAGTAACATAATGTGTCCATATGAAGAAATCCATTCATTACCCTCCCCTCCTAGTTGTTTGACCTAAACTTTGGTATATTGCTCTTTGCTGAACATTAGACACTTCTGCCTATAACCTGGCAACACCATGAACCTTGCTGCAACCCAGAATTTTTCAGCATCAGAAATCCATTAGTTCATTAGGCAGCACTTTGAAAGGCTGAAGCAAGAGGATCACTTGAGGGCAGGAGTTCGAGACCAGCCTAGGCAACATAGCAAGACCCCCCACCCCCATCTCTGGAAAATATTTTTAAAAATTAGTTGGATGTGGTGGAGCACATCTGTAGTCTGACCTATTCAAGAGGCTAAGGCAAGGGGCCAGGTGTGGTGGCTCATGTCTATAATCCTAGCACTCTGGGAGGCCGAGGTGGGTGGATTGCCTGAGCTCACAGTTTCAGGATCAGCCTGAGCCAGAGCAAGACCTCGTCTCTAAAAAAAATAGCTGGGTGTTGCGGTGGGCACCTATAGTCCCGGCTACTTGGGAGGCAGGGGCAAGAGAATCACTTGAGCCCAACAGTTTGAGGTTGTTGTGAGCTATGACGCCATGGCACTCTACTGAGGGCTACAAAGTGAGACTGTCTCAATAAAAAAAAAAGAGGCTGAGGCAAGAGGATTGCTTGAGCCCAGTGGTTCAAGCACTCCAGCCTGGGCAACAAAGTGAGACCTTGTCTCGAAAAAAAGAGAAAGAAACAAACAAAAAAGGAAAAAGATATAGTAATTTTCAGGCCATTATACACCTAGCACTAGCATGTCCATAGCCTCATTCCCTTTTATGCTGTTCTTTGACTTCCAATCCATTTTAAGCCCTCCATTTTCTGCCAGTCTTTAAAAATTCTGCATTTTCTTCCCTATCAAGCTTGGGTTTCATAATAGGTCATGTTAGATCACATTCACAATTGCCTCTTGTGTCCTTCAACACAGCTGAAGTTTTTAGCAAAATCCTAAAACTAAATTAAGCCTTCTTTGATCTTAATGCCTGCACCTTTGTGCTGAGTACTGCTGCTGTGCATTCTACAACTTTGGTGTAGGTGCCACCACAAAGACTTCTCAGCCCTAAGCTTGGGCCTTGGCACTCCTTACACCAGTTTTACTCGGTTATTCCCCTTATTCAGTCTTTTCATTCACATTAGCATTTTTATCATACCTGTGCCACTCATGTTTTCTACCTGATCGTCTTACTGTCATTTTCTGAAAATTAGTCACTGAAAATGAAAAGGTATATAAATCAGTGTAATTACTTTTTTTCAGAAAATAGCTTTGGACCTAGATTTTTTTGTTGTTACGTATGAATATTTTTGAGCCAGGCTTCTTTATAATTTTGTATTAAGATTTTATTCCTAGGTGCTCCGTAGAAACTACTCTTACTTGTCCCTGTAGGAATTTATCTTATATAAATTTTTGGTTATCTACCTTAATCATCTACATCTGACTTACATGTCTTTGTGTGTGTGTGTGACAGAGTTTCACTTTGTTGCCCTCAGTAGAATGCTATGGCGTCATAGCTCACAGCAACCTCAAACTCTTGGACTCAAGTGATTCTCTTGCTTCAGCTTCCCAAGTAGCTGGGACTGTAGGCCCCTACCACAACACCTGGCTATTTTTAGAAATGAAGTCTGGCTCTGGCTCAGACTGGTCTTGGTGAGCTCAGGCAATCCACCCACCTGGCCTTGACTTATGTGTTCCATAAAACAGTTTAACTTGTAGGCTTAATATTTTGCTATAAGCCTTACTGATTTTAAGTGGATTGTGTGTTTATATATATATCTAAAGATACACTTTTCCTTTAAATTAAACAATAAAGTACTGGGCAAATTAGGAAGTATCTTACCTTTTTGTTTGCTTTTTAAAAGTAAGCCATTAGGTTTTCAAATGGTATGCAGGCCACTTTCTCCACATCTTGATATAAAACAAGGGAAATAGTCTAAATAAATTCCTTCTAACTTATTTCATTTATCTTACCAGGAAAACACTGTGTTTACATTCAGAACTGCTATAAATTAGCTGCTGGTCTGTTTTACTGTCTTGTAAGAGATTGCCTTGCCATGCCCATTTCAAGTTTTTGTTTGACTTTGGTCTGATAAAGTTTAAAATAAATGTCTAAGCTTGTTTTACTGAGTCGAAAAAAAATTCTTTTTTTTTTTTTTTTGAGACAAGAGTCTTACTTTGTCACCTAGGCTAGAGTGCCATGGCATCAGCCTCGTTCACAGCAACCTCAAACTCCTGGATTCAAGCGATCCTTCTGCCTCAGCCTCCTGAGTACCTGGGACTACAGGGGCCTGCCATACCACCTGGCTAATTTTTTCTATTTTTACTGGAAATGGGGTCTTGCTCTTTTTCAAGCTGGTCTCTAACTCCTGGGCTCAAGGGATCTGCCTCCCTTAGCCTCCTATAGTGTAGGATCACAGGTGAGAGCTACTGTGCTTGGTCCCTGAGTCAAAATATCTTGAAAGCACTTTTTTAGAATCTTTCCAGCCAGCTCTAGATCTCTATCAGAAAGGAGTCTAGGCAAGCTCTGCCTAGTGTTTCTTTCCCTTTGGGGAGATATGATTGCATATAAACATATTAAAAACTCTCTAAAGGAATCTGTTTCACTTATTTTTATCTCATATTTTACCAGGAATTTTCCCTCACTACCCACCTCCTATAATAGCTGTAACATTGTATTCCACTGACTTAGTTTTAAAATGCTGCTTTTAAGGTATAAGACCTAAAATCTTTGAGCTATTTAGTGCCAGAAAGATTTCAAGTTTGACTTTTTAATCTTTTGGATTAAGGCAACACAAGAGGAATAAATATGTATTCATGTTTTTAACTCATTAAAATGCTTTTAGTTTAAAAGAAATTATACAAAGAATGTTGGCGTTTAAATTTTAAAACATTTTTATGGGAGATACCTTACATGATATTTGAGAATATGTATGTATATATGTAACTCATTCCAATATTAGAAAATGAATCATGAAAAGCCATATTTTATCTCTAAATCAATGAATTTCACACTCTAGCCATAACTGATTAGTAGGCTGAGAAATCATTTTAATGGGTAGAAATCAGTTTGGGTTTTTTAAATAAAATCCAGAAGAACAGAATTGTTAAAAATTCAAAGGCATTGCAAGTAAGACACATACAAGTATGTGTGTATATGTGTACTGAGTCATATAAATTTACTACTGGTATTTACCTATGAAGATAAATTTCTTTGGCCTAGACACTCATCAGTTGCTCCTTGTAATAGCAAGAATATTATTCCAAGGGACTCTGAAAGAAACTTTCAAAAGTGTATTTATAAGGTATTTTAAGGATAGACACCAGTAAATTACTAGAAGTCATCTGGATACCTCTATTAAGTAGAGACTTAAGTGAAAATCCAAATTTTAATCACACTAGTGTTTTTCCCTTTCCTTTATTGAGAGATTGAAGAAAAACTACTTATCTCACTTCACTGTCTTGTTCTGCCCAGAGCATAGCAATCCATTTGTTTATTCCTTCCAGTTGGGGATAAACAAGAGCAGAAAGATAAATGCAGTGCTAAGCCAATCCTTTTGTTTTATTTATTTTTTATTTAATTAATTAATTAATTAATTTTTTGAGACAGAGTTTTATTGTATGACCCTCGGTAGAGTGCTGTGGCATCACAGTTCACAGCAAACTCGAATTCTTGGGCTTAAGCGATTCTTTTGCCTCAGCCTCCCAAGTAGCTGGGACTACAGGCACCCACCACAATGCCCGGCTATTTTTTTTGTTGTTGCAGTTGTCATTGTTATTTCACTGTCCTGGGCAGGTTACGAATCCACCAGCCTTGGTGTATGTGGCCATAACCACTGTGCTATGGGCACCAAGCCTTTATTTTTTGTTTTTGAGAGACAAGGTCTCTCTCTGTTGCCCAGACTGGAGTGCAATGGCCCAGTCATAGCTCACTGCTGCCTCCGACTTCTGGGCTCAAATGAGGCTCCTGCCTCAGCCTCCCAAGTATCTGGGATTATAGGCACATGTCAATGAACCCAACTAATTTTTTTTTTTTTTTTTGAGACAGAATCTCAAGCTGTTGCCCTGGGTAGAATGCCATGGCATCATAGTTCACAGCAACCTCCAACCAACTCCTGGGCTCAAACCTTCCCCTTGCCTCAGTTTCTCTAATTTTAGTAGGGATGGGTTCTCAAACTTGTGAGCTCACGCAATCCGCCCCCCTTGGCCTCCCAGAGTACTAGGATTATAGGAGTGAGCCACCCCTGCCTGGCCTGACCTAAGTTTTTTGTAGAGGTGGGGTCTGTCTCACAGGCTGGTCTTGAGCTCCTGGACTAACATGATACTCCTGCCTTGGTCTCTCAGAGTACTGGGATTATAGGCATGAACCATCATGCCCAGTCTCTACTTTTTTTTTGTTTTGCAGTTTGGCCAGGGCTGGGGTTGAACCTGCTACCCTTGGTATATGGGGCTTGTGTCCCACCAAGTGAGCCACAGGCACTGCTCTTTTAATTTTTTTTTTTTTGCAGTTTTTGGCCAGGGCTGGGTTTGAACTCACCACCTCCATTATAGGAGCAGGCGCCCTACTCCTTTGAGCCACAGGCCCCACCCTTCTACTTTTATTTTTAATAAATCTGTAGTTTAGGGCTGGGTGAGCTACGATGATGCCACTGTACTTTTACCCTGGGCAGTAGAGTGAGACTCTGTATTAAAAATAAGTAAGTATAGGCAGTACCTGTGGCTCACTGAGTAGGGTGCCAACCCCATATATGGAGCGTGGCAGGTTCAAACCTGGCCCCGGCCAAACTGCAACAAAAAATAGCCAGGCATTGTAGCGGGCACCTGTAGTCCCAGCTACTTGGGAGGCTGAGGCAAGAGAATTGCCTAAGTCCAAGAGCTGGAGGGTGCTGTGAGCTGTGACGCCATAGCACTCTACTGAGGGTGATAAAGTGAAACTCTGTCTCAAAAAAAAATTAAAAAATAAATTTTTAAAAAAGTAAGTAAACAAATCTATTTTTATCTAATATAACTAAAATTATAGCTTACACAAACTTGTGGAAAAATGTAACCTTATTAGGGAAATAATACCTATAATTGTAATTCTTATTCTATTTTAAATAATTTAAATTAAAATCTTATTAATAGTTATCTATTGTGGCAGGTGCCTGTGGTCCCAGCTACTTGGGAGGCGGAGGCAGGAGACTCACTTGAGCCCAGGAGTTGGAGGTTGCTATGAGCTGTGATGCCATGGCACTCTACCCAGGGGGGATAGCTTGAGGGTCCGTCTCAAAAAAAAAATAGTTATCTAGATCTAATATCCCCAAATTATTTTTTGAATGTACATGCTTCATCTGCTACCTTAGAGATGGCTTATTTCCCAAAATATGAATTTTTATTTTTAGATAATTTAATAAAGGAGAAGTCCAGTTTTCTAGTAGAACTTTTGTAAAACACTGAAAGTATTGTTTTAGGTGTGATATTTATAATTAAAAATTAATATGGATTTATTGATTTAATTACATTTAATTAATTAAATTTATTTATTTAATTAAAATTAAAAATTACTATGAAAAGGAATCTATTAAATGCAGGAATATGCCTTTAAAGATTTATATCCTAATTTAAATGAATATTATCTAAGTATAGTTTAGTCTGAGACAAAGCTAGATAACTTTTTCTACTTTATTTTATTTTATTTATATATATATTTTTTGAGACAGAGTCTCACTATGTCACCCCTGGTAGAGTGCTGTATGGCACCCTCCCTCGTGGGCTTAAGCAGTTCTCTTCCTCAGCCTTCCAAGGAGCTAGGACTACAGGCACCCACCACAACAATAGCCTGGCTGTATTTTTTGTTGCGGTTGTCGCTGTTTCGCAGGCCCAGTCCAGGTTCAAACTCGCCAGCCTCAGTGCATGTGGCCAGCACCCTAACCACTTTGCTACTTCAGAGTATGAACCACTTTTCATACTTCAGAGATACATCATTGAGGCATACTGTTATAGCATATTGGTAAAATATAAGCTACCTGCTTTAATTGGTAGTTTAAACTTGTGTGTAGAAATGATTAACAATTTTTAAAAATTTTTTTCATTGCTGATAGAAATGGTAACAATATTAGCTACTTAGAATGTTTAATTCTTATGTTCTATTATCCTTAAAATTGTTAATTTATTATTTTTACATTTTAGAATGGCTGTCTTCTGTGTATAAACAGCAGTGGCTTGCTATGCTCCGGGCAGAACAAGACAGCGAAATGGGGTAAGTATATTGAATCATAACATCATTAAGAAAAACTTTTGTGGCTGGGTGTGGTGGCGCATGCCTGCTTATAATCCTAGCACTCTGGGAGGCCAGGGCTGATGGATTGCTTAAACTCAGGAGTTTGAACCCAGCCTGAGCAAGAACAAGACCCAGTCTCTACTAAATATAGAAAATAGTAGCTAGGCAGGTACCTATAGTTCCAAGCTACCCTGGAGACTGATGCAAGGATTGCTTGAGCTCAGGATTTTGAGGTTGCTGTGAGCCTATGACACTATACCTAGGGCAACAGAGTGAGACTTTTTCTCAAAAAAAAAAAAAAAAAAAATTTTTTTTTTGCTATTAATTTTAAGCACATTCATTATATTTAAAAAACTCAAGCTGTTGAAATGGAGATGAGATCATGTAATCAACTCACATTCTTATTTTTTACAAAATTATGAATGTTATAAATATCTTTCTGGTCTGTTAGATAATATAATGGAATGTTTGAGATGTCATTTGCTATATTAGGAAAATTGAATACATAATCTATATACTTTGTTTCACCTATTATTATATGATGATTTTCTTTCAGCATGTTGAAATATTACTTGGAAGAATGCTTTTCTTATTTATGAATAGATAAAACTAATTTTCTTATTCGTGGTAGTGTTTTCAAATTCTGATTAATAAATAGGTTTTGAAGAATTTTGAATCTAAAATGAATTAAAACTGGTTATAGATTTCTTCAAAAGCATGAAACCTCTATAATATATATGTATTTTTCATCATAAGGGAAAGAAAATTATCTATTTCTTTAGTGCATATTGCTTTGTAGTTCAAAGAAGTATTTTCATGTTTATCATTTTATCTGATGCTAGCTCCTTGGAATAGGTCGTGTGAAGAAACAATCTGTTAGTATGCAAAAAAGGCCTTAAGTTTAATTTTTTTACCCCGATCTCTTTTAACCCACTTTTATACACCAAAGAATTTTCTAAAATAATGGCCTAGTTATAAGTTTGTATCCAAATAGTAAGCATATGAAAACATTGTATAAATTCATAACATCTATAAGATTATTATTACCCAGGGTTCTTAAGTTTCTATTTTATTTGTAATCCATGCTTTTTAAAATTTATTCACAGCATAATTGTATAGCAGAAATACAGTAAGATGTTGAAATAGAATAATAAATTGATTGAAAACCAAAAAATGAGAGTTAACATAATGGAACTGAAATTTCAAAACATTTTGTAATGTATAGAGTAATTTATAAATCATCCTACTTCCTTTGTATATTCAGTCTTTACATTTTGGTTGTTCTTTATTTTTCAAGATTTTTCTCACCTATATCCTTACTGAGGTTAGTATAGAATCTCATCTATGATACTAAGCTAGAATACATATTCTTACCCTGAGAAGTACAGTCATCCCTTGGTAATTGGGGTGAGGGTGGTGAGGGGATATTCACCGCAAGACTGCTACACATAACAAAACCCACATACTCAGGTGTACAAAAGTCAGGCCTCTATATATTAGTTTTCTCATCCTACAAATAACGTATTTTTGACCTAGGTTGGTTGAAAAAATCTGGGCCCACACAGCTTAAACCCACATTCCAGGGTCAGCTGTGTGTGTTACATTGCTTCTGATGAAATGTTCTCTTCCACTGGCGCTGAGCATTTGCTCACTGCCATAGGGCTATTACAGTGAAGAAGATATATTCCCTGGATACTAGGTTATACTCTAGTAAAGTCTCCCTTCAGGGTTCTTTTTGTCCAAACTGTCTTCCACATTGCCAAGAGGGTTATCTTTATGAAACAAATACAATTGTGTCACTTTCTTGCTTTTAAGTATGCCCAGGGACATTTGATGATAGGTAAGAAATTACAGTATTGCTGTTCAAGATTATTGAAGCTAGAGGGTGAGGAAATTTGGCTCATTATTAACTATTTTCTTTACTTTGATATGTTTACAGTTTTTCATAATAGAAGGTTTAAAAGTTAAAGAATAAATATCTGGAAACTCTATATTATGCTTTAAGAACATTTGTAACTGACTTGGCACCCATAGCTCGGTGATTAGAGCACTGGCCACATACATGGAGGCTGGCAGGTTTAAACTCGGCCCAGGCCTGCTAAACAACTGCAACAACAATAATAAAAAAACAGCAGGGCATTATGACAGGTGCCTGTAGTCCCAGCTACTTGGGAGGCTGAGACAAGATAGTCACTTAAGCCCAAGAGTTTAATGTTGCTGTGAGCTGTGATGATACAGCACTCTACCCAGGTTGACATAGTGAAACTTTGTTTCAAAAAAAAAGAAAGAAAGAACGCTTGTAACTTACAGCATGGCCTGTGGGGATCTTCTTTTTATCTCAGATACCTTTAGTTTCATCTCCTCTTACTTATTTGCACTAAACATGCACTAAACTCTCATGTTCCGTGCTCCAGCTACACAGAACACCTTGTACATTTGGCTCTGTTATGCTCCAGTCCCTTTTTATCTATTATTCCTTCTGCCTGGAATACCTTTTGCCCTGCACTGAATTCATCCTCCCATCTCCACCCCAACAAATTGCCATGCAGGTACAAATAATATTTACTCTGTAATGATGTCCCCCAACATCAAGCAATACATTTGTGCATTCTTTATGCTCTTTACGTCACAAACCACACATTATTAATATTATAATTAACCACAGCCGTGGTGACTCATGCATGTAATCCTAGTCCTCTGAGAGGCGGAGACAGGTTGATTGCTTGAGCTCAGGAGTTTGAGACCAGCCTGAGCAAAAGCGAGACCCTGTTTATACTAAAATAGAAAAACTGAGGCAAGAGGATGGCTTGAGCCCAAGAGTTGGAGGTTGGTGTGAGCTATAATGTCATGTCACTCTACTCAGGGAAACAGCTTGAGACTATCTCAAAAAAAAAAAAAAAAGTTAATCACATTATAATTACTACTCATGTCTAGTTCTCTATTAGAGTGAAGTCTTGGATGTCAAAGACACATTTTACTAGTTTTATTTACGTTGACTTATTTTTTATTGTATTTATTGTATTTGTTTCATTTTTTTATTATGTATTATTATATATTATGTCCCTGATTTGTGGGTACTTCATATTGTAAATGAATGAATGTATGAAGGAGTATATCACTTTTGTTGTTTGGAATTACCAAGCTAATGATTATTACAATTTGACATAATAGTATTCTTTAGTTGGTTAAAGATTTTATATTAAGTGACTAAGATAAGACAAGACAAACTGATAAAATTCTATAGCTATTTTCTGTCAAATACTGCTTTTGTATAGTTATGCTATGTGAAAAATGGTTTGCATATGAAGCAAGCAGTATTAAGTTGTAGGTGGTATCAAATCACATCTTATAGGAATAATAGATTTTAATTTCTTAGTAGTTAGACTTTTAAGTATTTTATATTTTTTGTGAGCAGAATTTCTCATAGGTTTTTTTTCCTCTTTGGTTTGGCTAAGCTCTTATAAAAATAATCTAGAATTAAGGGGAATACATGGACGTAAAATCTTTTATTTAGCAAAGGCAATGGACTAGATTTAATCAATTCTCATTTTATACCACAAAATTTTATTTTTAAATGTAGTAGTGAGATTTTCTGTTCTTTTTAACTCCACAGTTATTTTTCAATTACTACTTGCCTTTCTGTGTGGGTTCATGTCTCATATATATTTTTAGGCCTCAAGAAATCAATAAAGAAGAACTAGAGGGAAATAGCATGAGGTGTGGTAGAAAGCTTGCCAAAGATGGTGAAGTAAGTATGGTTATGACTCTTAATGTTCTCATATAGATTATTGTGTTATCAGTGCATAATGTGCATTAGGTAACAGTGATACCTGTCATACCTCAGAAGATTATGTGATATAATTTGTGTAGTATATGAACTTCTGGGCAAGGAGCTACAACCGCCCTACTCAGTAATGATTGATTTCTCAGCCTTGCTTGAAACTGTTGAACTTGTAGGTCTTGAAGGGTCCAGATAAAACATACAAGAAGAGGATCTGATCTTAACAATCCGGAAATTAAGATACTCTCCCCTGCTGCATCCAGACATCCTATTTTCAATTTAATTTTTTAAAACAGCTGATTATATCCCGTTAAATTGATGTTATAATCCACTAATGGGACATGAACTACAGTTTTTAAATATTTCACCCTAATTGTAATTTTTGTCCTACATTGCACCTGTGGCTCAGTGAGTAGGGTGCTGGCCCCATATACTACGGGTGGTGTGTTCGAACCCTGCCCTGGCCAAACTGCAACAAAAATAGCCAGGCATTGTGGCGGGTGCCTGTAGTCCCAGCTACTTGGGAGGCTGAGGCAAGAGAATTGCTTAAGCCCAAGAGTTAGAGTTTGCTGTGAGCTGTGACACAACGGCACTCTACCCAGGGCAACAGCATGAGACTCTGTCTCAAAAAAAAAAAGTTATTTTATGTTTGCATTTATAATTACAATAAATGTTCAGAGGATGAAAGAGGAGTAGTTGTCTTCTTTGTTCCTTATCCTTCTTTGTTTTTACTTTAAGATCTTGTTCCTTCCTCATCCTTCATTGAACCAGAACTCATTAGAAGCAAATGTTCCCTGCAACACCACCTACCAACCATGTTGTGGCCATCATTCACTGCACTGGGCTCACTGCCTTTCTTTATCGCTAGTCTGTTATCAGTCTTAGTGATTGTAATATTTCTGTAACTTGACCTTCCCTACCTCAGGTACCAATTGGAAATGCTCAATTTCTGTATTGCTACTTACTGCACTGCCTTCAAAATCTCCATTTCAGGCATTCCATTCTCAAATTTCACTTCCTCTTTCTAGCTCACTCTCTTTAGAACCTGGATCCCAACAATTTTTAACCCCAGTGGAATGTACAATAAATTGTGCTTATGACCTTTTCCTATCACCTTGCTCATATGTCCCTACTTCTTTCGTTGCCTTGTATTTTGTTTCATCCTAAACTTGATCTCTTGCTTATCTTTTAACTTCCCTTTTTCCTCTTTGATTTTGTTACGTTCACCTGGCTAAACACCAACTCTTATTAAACACCATCTTTCTCCGTGCCTGCATCCAGACACATAAATGTGACTGAAGACAAACACCAAATCCCACTTGAATGTTGTAACCATAAACTTCAAGCAGGTCTTTAGTGCTGTATCGAAATTTCTCCTACATTTCCCTAATGAATTTGTCCTCTCACTATCTGAGGTGACTAAGACCTTCTTTCTTCAAAAGGACAGTGCTACCACCCTTATTCTTGTCTGATGCCCTTGCTTATTACTGCAGTAGGAAGCAAACCTGTTCATCCTCTTACCAATAGTTCTGTCTTGTCTTTTTTTTTTTTTTTTTGAGACAGAGTCTCACTATATCACCCTTGGTAGAGTACTGTGGGGAGTTACAGCTCACCTCAAACTCTTGGGCCTAAGCAATTCTCTAGCCTCAGCCTCCCAAGTAGCTGGGACTCCAGGCGCTCACCACAATGCCCGGCTATTTTTTGGTTGCAGTTGTTGTTGTTGTTTAGCAGGCCCAGGCTGGCTCAACCCCACCAGCCTCAGTTTATGTGGGCAGCACTCTACTCACTGAGATATGGGCACCGAGCCATTGCTTACCAATAGTTTTGCCAGTCTACCTGCATCCAGAGCTGTGTGCTATACTTTTCTCTGATTAGAGTGATGAACTATCTGTTTCTGTTGTGGTCCTCTTGCTGCTCTCCTTGTACTGGGCCCCATCATGCTGACCTTTTCAAAGGCTTTGCTCCTACAGTTACGACCTTCCTCTCTACAATATCCATTTTTCTCTTCTACCAGATCATTATCATTTAGCATATCACATCCTGCAATATCACTCATATTAAACTTACCTTAAACTAAATTCTCTCTCTAGCTACCACTCCATTTCTCTGTATTCCTTTTAGGCAGATCTCACTGAAACTTTGCCTGTATTTATTTATTGTCTATACTTCCTCTCGTTCACTGTCTTCTTGAATCATTCCAGTTTATTGGCACAACTTCCCTGAAACTGCCATGCTAGTATCACCACATTGCCAAACCAAGTTGTCAGTTTTCAGTCTTCTGAAAGCTCTTGACAACTTTGACACAAGTTTTGTTCACTTACTCCTTATTGAAAGATTTTTTCCACTTAACTTCCAGGACAGCATACTCTGCTGGTTTTCTTCCTTCTTCATTGGCTGCCCCTTTTGCATCTTTGCTGGATCTTTCTCTTAGTGAATTTTGGTATGATTAGAGGATCAGTTCTTAGACTTGTCTATCTCTACTCCTGAGTGATCTCATCTAGTCTTCTGACTTCATAGCCCATTCACACACTAATGAATCCTCACTTCAAATTCATGTACTCTTCATTTAATATCTTTTGTGGATACCTAATAGCATCTCAAATATAACAGTCCTAAACAGAACTCTTTTTTTTTTTTGAGACAGGGTCTTGCTCTGTCACCCTGGCTAGGTCTTACTATGTTGCCCAGGCTAATCTTGAACTCCTAGCCTCAAGTGATCCTCCCAAAGTGCTACATTATAGGCAAGCCACTAAACCACTAAACCAGCTCTAAAGCAGAACTCTTAATTTTCTTCTCTAAAACTCTTTCTTCCTAAGTGTAGTCTCCAACCCATGGAGAACTCCTTTGTTCATCTGTTGTATAGGCTCCAAACTTGGGGTTCATTTTAGACTCTACTCTCCTTTACCTTATTATTAGTGTCTCTAAGAAGTTCCTCAAGGCTCTTTGGATTAATTTTGGACTCTCTTTCATACCACATTCTCAGTGTCTATAAGAAGTTCCTTGAGGCTGTACCCTCCAAATACATTCTCTTGTGTATATCATTAACACCTAAGTGTAGGCCTCTGTTCTCTTTGCCCAGGCTACTACATAACTGTTTAGCCTTATACTACATAACTGCTCTCTCTATTTAACCCTTACTCCTTTGCATTCTGTTTTCCACACAACAGCTAAAGTACTCACTTTGTTTTATTTTTTTTTTAAGTATTCATTTTAAAATGCAAGTTAGATCATGTCATCCTTCCCTAAAATCTTCCAGTAGCCTCCCACCATACTTAGAAGAAATACAGACTCTTCCTTACTATGGACTGCTAGACCCTACAAACCCCTAAGTGCCTCTGTGAACTCATCTCCAGCTTCTCCCCCAGTTGGTCACTGCCCTAGCCACATAGCCCTTCTTGGTGTTCCTCAGATATGCCAAGCATGCTTTTACCAAATATAACAGTCCTAAACAGAACTCTTTTTTTTTTTTTTTTGGAGTTTTGTGCTTGCTGTTACGTCTGTGTAAGATAATCTTTTCCCAGGCTATATAATTTAGTCCTTCAGTTGACTCAATTCATTACTTACCTACCATCTCTTCAGAGAGATATTCTCTGATCACCTGTCTAAACCAGCAAGATCTCCAACTGCAAATTCCCTCTCTCTACTCTGTGACTCCCTCCTAACATCCTATGCTCTTCTCTTCCATTCCATTTGTATTTGTGTCTCCTACCTCACAAACATGTACACATTGTAGAATATAAACTCTACTAGGGAAGAAACAGATTTACTACTATGTCTCCTCTGCCTAGAGCATCTCTTATATATAATACATGCTCAGTAAATGTCAAGTAAATACTGAATTAATATTATCATTCAGGGTATCAACAAAATACTTGAAGCCTTAACTTTATTTCCCTATACCAGACTAACTTGCCTGATTCTCATTAACTATTAACTGATAGAATAAACAAGTGTGTGAATCTCAGGATTATATTTAAAATAACCTGTTTATGTATCTGTTGGTTACTTAAGGTATGTTATATTATTTTAAAAACAAGGTAGATTTTAATAGGTCCATATTATCCCATCTGGATTCCTAGTGCCCTAAGCTATGCCTACTTAGAGTTGCAATGAAAAATGTTATTACTTTTGATAGAATTGCAATGTGGAGAGTGAAATGAAATAGATCATGAAAAGGCAGTATCAGGAAAGTAGCTTAAAGAATTATAGTCATAAAGTCTGCTTTTTTGCCTTAGATATACTATATTTCTGTGTGGTGAGCCTTAAAGGAAAGACACAAAAAGTAGGGAACCCAGGGGAGAAAAAGACATTTTGAACTTTTAAATTTTGACTTGCTAATATAATAAATTGCTGAAATAAGTCTCTCTTTTGTATTTCTTAGTACTGCTGGCGATGGACAGGTTTTAACTTCGGCTTTGATCTACTAGTAACTTATACTAATCGATACATCATTTTCAAACGCAATACACTGAATCAGCCATGTAGTGGATCTGTCAGTTTACAGCCTCGAAGGAGCATAGCATTTAGGTAGGATAAGATTTCTCTTCCTCACTCCAGGGGAAATATAAGAAGTAAAAGAAATAAAACGTTGATAATTTACACCAACAACTTTAGAACTTTGATAAGATACAGTATAGGGAAAATAGTAGGAAATGGTCAGGCTCTATTTTTATGAAATATGGATTTTGATTATTATTAATCAAAATCATAAGATTTAGTATGTCAGGGAGAACTGACATACTAGAGGGAATGTTTAGACAGAGAGAAATATGCTGGAATATATACTGAATATGGAATATCAGTCCTGAATGATACAGGATTGATACTCGGCTTGAAGCTGATTGTTAGCAAAAAAAAGGTTCAAACTGAAAATATCATAAAGTATTTTTCCAGGAAAACGTGTCTAGAATTTTTTTTTTAATTTTTTTTTGAGACGGAGCCTCAAGCTATCCCCCTGGGTAAAGTGCCATGGCATCACAGCTCATAGCAACCTCCAACTCCTGGGCTTAAGTGAGTCTCCTGTCTCCACCTCCCAAGTAGCTGGGACCACAGGCGCCCGCCACAACGCCCGGCCATTTTTTGGTTGCAGCCATCATTGTTGTTTGGCGGGCCCGGGCTGGGAATTCGAACCTGCCACCTTAGGTGTACATGGCTGGCGCCTTAGCTGATTGAGCCACAGGCGCCGAGCCGTGTCTAGAATTTTTGATATTATCTAACTCTGCCTGATAGTTAAGCTGGTAGTCTTTTTCTAGAGAGCGTGCTATAGGCTGCAAGTTGGATAATAGCTTAAAACAATTGCATACCAATGGGGAGGGGGTCAGAGACTGACCCCGCCGTTTTGTTATTGTATGTTTGTTTATGTGGGGAGTTAGAGGGAGTTAGAGTTTCATCATTTAGGACTTCTGTTATTAGAACCTTACCCACTTTGCATATCAGCACTCTTTAATCAGCAGTTGTTGGAACTTATTGGCAGCAAAGAGTTGCCCTATCTCAGAATGGTGCTAGTATGCAACTTTAATGAATAGATTGTTTAGAAGTTATACATTTATGCTTTACACCAAATATAAAAACCTAAAAAGGATCAAAGATCTAAACATAGGAGCTAATACTATTGGAAAGAAAAACTCTTAGGAATGAGTTTCCTGGAAAGAAACTCTTGGAAGAAAACATAAGGGAAAAGCTTTACAACATTTGATTTGGTAGTAATTTCTTCCATATTACACCAAAGGCACCAGCAACAAAAGAATAGATAAATTGGACTTCATCAAAACTGAAAACTTTTTTGCATCAAAGAACGTTATCAACAGAGTGAAAAGACACCCCATGGATGGGAGAAAATATTTACAAACCTTGTATTCAATAAGGAAGTCATATTTAGAATATATAGAAAACTCTGCAATTAAAAAAATAAACTTGGCCAGACACGGTGGCTCTTGCCTATAATCCTGGCATTCTGGGAGGCTGAGATGGTAGGATCCTTTGAGCTCAGAGTTTGAGACCAGCTTCTACTAAAAATAGGAAAAATTAGCTAGGCTGTGGTTGGCACCTTTAGTCCTAGTTACTCAGGAGGCTGAGGCAAGAGGATCGCTTGAACCCAGGAGTTTGAGGTTGCTAGAAGCTAGGCTGTAGACATGGCACTCTAGCCTGGGGCAACAGAGTGAGATTTTCTCTCAAAAAAAGAAAAAGTGATTCAAAAGTGGGCAAAAGGGGCGGCACTGTGGCTCAGAGGAGTAGTGCACTGGCCCCATATGCTGGAGGTGGCGGGTTCAAGCCCAGCCCCGGCCAAAAACTGCAAAAAAAAAGTGGGCAAAGGACTTGCATAAGTGTTTCTCCAACATATAGAACAGTAAAAAACCTCAAAATTAATACAACAAGTGTTGGTGAAGATGTGGAATATTTGGAGCCTTTGTATACTGTTGATAGCCATGAAACATGGTGTGCAGCTACTGAAAACAGTGTGGTGTTTTCTCAAGAAAAGTTAAACCAATCCACCAATTCCTCTTTTGGATATATATACCCAAAAGAATCAAAAAAATTATGGACTTGCTCATATTCATAGTAGCATTATTCATGATAGACAAAAAGCAGAAGTAACCCTCATGTTTATTGACAGATGAATAGATAAACAAAATGTGGTATATACACACAATGGAACATTATTCAGCCTTTAAAAGAAATTCTGATAGCCAGCTGTTGTGGCGGGCACCTATAGTCCCAGCTATTTGGGAGGCTGAGGCAAGAGAATTGCTTAAGCCCAAGAGTTGGAGGATGCTGTGACATCACAGCACTCTACCAAGGGCAACATAGTGAGACTCTCTATCTCAAAAAAAAAAAAAAAGAAGGAAAGAAATTCTGAAATACGCTAAACATGAAGTTTTGAAGGCATGCTAAGTGAAACAGTCCCAAAAGGTCAAATATTATAAGATTCCACTCATCTGAGGGACCTAATGTAGGTAAATTTACAGGGACAGAGAGTACACTGGTGGTTGCCAGGGGATGGGGGAGTTAGTTAGTGTTTAATGGGTACAGAGTTTCACTTGGAGAAAATGAAAATGTTCTGGAAATGGATTTAGAACAATGTGAATGTATTTAAAGCCATAGAACTTTATACTTAAAAATGGTTAAATGGTATATTTGATGTTATATATACATATATATTTTATCACAAAGCATTTATAAATTATTTTTGTATCTCATATGTGTATAATAACATAGACTTGTAAATCTGAATGGAATCAGCTCAGAGGTTAAAAAGACTTTCTAAAAGTCTTTCATCAAATAAAAGATCTACAGAAAATATGGAAGAGGAAAAATATTAAAGTGAGGGAGGATTTGTTTAATCTGTGACTTGAAAAATCTTGTGTTTTTTAAATTTGTTTTTTTTTTTAATCCTAGATTACGTTTGGCTTCTTTTGATAGTAGTGGAAAACTAATATGTAGTAGGACAACTGGCTATCAAATACTTACACTTGAAAAGGATCAGGTATGTTTGATTATTTTTCTGTGATGTCATTATATTAGTCTTTTGAATCTCCTTTTGAAAATTCTTAAGTAGAATTAACGTTAAAATATTTTATTTAAAGATTGACTTGAAAGCTTTTTGATGGTACAAACTTCAACTTAATTTCTACATACTTACCCCATCCCACTAGAAGCATAACCAGAATAAAAAAGAAATCATGATTTCAGGAGCAGAGAAAAGCTGATTTATAAGGAAATAATCATTTATCCTGAATATCATCTTCAGTTATGAATCTTAAGTGCTTTATACGTATAAATAAATCGACATAAGTGCATTTATTTATACATTAATAGCAGACATCTTGAAGATAATCCAGTATGTTTCCGTAGTTCCTAAATACTGTAAGATCATTATTCTCTAGCATATTAGGTTTGTAAAATAATAAACATCTGTAACATACCCTACATTATCACTAAATTCATTTGTTTATACATCACATTCATGTAGAAGTTTCAAAATGCCATGAAAATAAATGAGAGCTGTTAAAATATTTAACATGTTCATTAAAACCTCCATTCCAAAGGGCATAATATTTTAATAAAGGTTTTGGGGCCTATTATATGCTTCACGTAATTTTTGAGACATAAGCAGTTTCCTCAGACTGATCGTTGTACTCTCACATGAACTGTATGAGAACTCCTTTAACAGCATTCTCCAGCCATTGTTGGAACTTCAGCAACAGAAGAGTTGACCATCTTTAGTAGCTGACCATCTTTAGTTTCCTAGTAGTAGGATTAGGAATGTCCATTTCAAGGCAGATACATAATGAAAAGGTTCAGTTCTGCCTCTGCTGGAATCCTCTGTCCTTTTATGCTCTCTGGAGCTGAATTGACAAGGAATATCTTGAACTCTTACCTAGAATTTAATTAAAAAACAAAAAATAGTCACAGCTCCAAGCATCCAAAGACTTAAAAAGCACCAGGCCAAAATAATACTTATATCAGATGTTCCTTCAGCAAACACTAAAGTCTCCTTACTGTATGCTAGGTTCTGTGCTAGGAGTGGAGGAAATAAAGCTGGGCTCGTGTTGATATAACCTAGCATAAGCAGCATGATAGAATAAACTCACAGTGATGTGCAACATTGAATGAAAAGTCTGTAACCTATACTGTGCAGTTGAAAGTGGGTGTGGTTATTGGGGGGTGGGGGAGACGCCTAGGAGAAACCCCCCCTCCTCAAAAAGTTGAAAGTGATTAGAGGGCCAGTCTAGGTGGCTCATGTCTGTGATCTAGCATACTTGGAAGGCTGAGGTTGGGTGGATTATCTGAACTCAGGAGTTTGAGACCAGCCTAAGCAAGAGTGAGACCTCTATCTCTAAAAATAGCTGGGCATTGTGCCAGGCACTTGCAGTCCCAGCTACTTGGGAGGCTGAAGCAAGAGGATCACTTGATCCCAAGAGTTTGAGGTTGCTGTGAGCTGTGACACCAGGGCACTTTACTCAAGGCAACAAAGTAAAACCCTGTCTCAAAAAGAAAACAAAATCATACATATGCCATTCAGAAACATTTTTTTCTTCAATTATATCTTCCAAAAATGGATCTTACTGCTACTTTATAACTTTTTTTTTTGTTTTTTTTTTTTTGGAGAGAGTCTCACTATGTTGCCCTTGGAAGAGTGCTATGGCATTACAGCTTCACAGCATCCTAAAACTCTTGGGCTTAAGCGATTCTCTTGCCTCAGCCTCCCAAGTAGCTGGGACTATAGGCACCAGCCACAATACCTGGCTATTTTTTTTTTTTTTGTAGTAGTTGTCATTGTTGTTTGGCAGGCCTGGGCTGGGTTTGAACCTACCAACCCCAGTGCATGTGGCTGACACCCTAACCACTGAGCTATGGGTACCAGGCCTATTTTATAACCTTTTTTTTCATGATGAAAAAAATGCATATTTAAAATGAGCCATTTGGGGGTCTTTGCCCATAGCTCAGTGAGTGGGGCACTGGCCAAATACATTGGGGCTAGCAGGTTTGAGCTGAGCCCAGGCCTGCTAAACAACAATACCAACTGCAACAACAAAAAAGCTGGGTGTTGGCTCGGTGCCTGTGGCTCAAGCGGCTAAAACACCAGCCCAGGCCCGCCAAACAACAATGACGGCTGCAACCAAAAAATAGCCAGCCATTGTGGCAGGCGCCTGTGGTCCCAGCTACTTGGGAGGCTGAGGCAGGAGACTCACTTGAGCCCAGGAGTTGGAGGTTGCTGTGAGCTGTGATGCGATAGCACTCTACCCAGGGGGATAGCTTGAGGCTCTGTCTCAAAAAAAAAAGCTGGGTGTTGTGGCTGAAGCCTGTAGTCCCAGCTACTTGGGAGGCTGAGGCAAGAGAATTGCCCTGAGCCCAAGAGTTTGAGGTTGCTGTGAGCTATGATGCTACAGCACTCTACCGAGTGCAACAAAGTGAGACTCTGTCTCTTAATTAATTAATTAAAATTAGCCAGTTGGATTCAATTTACATGTTCTCAGTTTTTGTTGGCAACATCTAAAACAGCATACTCAGGAGCTAGACCAACATATGCCTTCTTCCCTCCATCAGGCCTGGTCAGGATATTGACCTTGGCCAAATGGATGTCATAGAACTTCCTCAACCTATTGAAGAAGGTGCTTGTTGGCCTTAAGATCTGCAATTGAGTACAAGTGTGTTATTGTCTTCTATCTACATGGCTGACTCAGTAGCTAGAGAGAACTTCATGGTGGCATAGCAGTCAAGCTTAGGAGAGAGGCAAAGTGGGGTCACTGGTCTGGGCCCAGTAGACAAAAGGACAGCTCTCGTTTGGAGAACAAGGCCAGGAAAGCCTAGCTGTGTCAGACAGTGACGTGGCAATTGTAACCTGCTTTATTCCCTACTTCATTGTACGTAGTTTTTCTTGTCAATAAATATATATGCACAACATTATTTTTTCTTGTCTTTTTTTTTTTTAAGACTGGGTTTGGCTTTGTCACCCAGGCTAGTGTGCATTGGCAAAATCTTGACTCAATTGTAGCCTTGAACTCCTAGGCTCAGTTGATCCTCCTGTCTCAGCCTCCCTAGTAGCTAGAACTATAGGCACATATTAATTTTTTTCTTTCTCTCATAGAGACAGGGTCTTGCTCTTGCTCAGTCTGGTTTTGAACTCCTGAGCTCAAAAGATCTCACCTCAAGCATCTCACCCAGAATGCTAGGATTACAGCCATGAACCACTGTAACTAGCCTACCATAATTTACATAAATCCCTTTTATCAGATAAAATTCTTGGGGCTTTTCCCAGTATTATATATTATCTTTATCTACTTTTCTGAGTTTTTTTAAAGATAAATTCTAAGTAGCATTCTTGTCAAATGGTGTATACCAAATTACCTTTTACAAGTACAGTCCAGTTTACACTCCCTCCAAGAGTATAGAGAATATACCTACTATAGTATCTTAACCTTCTTTTTAACCTTTCCCACAAAGTAATAAGTGGAACAAATTTGTTTTAATTTTCATTTCTTTCATTTTTGGTATGGCTGAGTTTTTCTGTGCATCTTGGACTTATTATATAAATTGACATTTGATATCTGCATAACTTTCTATTAAAATGTTCATTCTCCCAAGTAGGTGGGACTACAGTCAAATGCCACTATACCCAGCAAATTTTCTTTATTTTTTTGTAGAGGCAGCATCTCACTAAGTTGCCTAGGCTGGTCTCAACTGCCTGGCCTGAAGTGATCCTCCTGACTTAGCCTTCCAAAGTGCTGGGATTACATAGGTGTGACCCACTGTGCCTGGCCCCATTTTTTTATATAATAAGAATCATAAAATTTGTGATATGCTATAGTTTTTCTATTTTTGCCATTTGTTATTTCAACCTTTAAAACAGTCTCTCTCTTACTTTAATGATTCCTTCTTTTGGTGTGATTTTTAGACCTCCTTATCCTTACTAGAATTGTATATACAGTCATCTGAGCTGGGCACAGTGGCTCATGCCTATAATCCCAGCTACCCAGGAGGTTGACCCAGGAGGATTAGCCAGAAGTTAGAGACCACCCTAGGCAACATAGCAAGAACTATCTCTAAAAAAAATTTGAAATAAAAATAGTCATCTGTATTTTTTATGTTCCTTTAATGGTTTAATGTTTTACATTGGAGTATTTCGAATGTATTTAAAATACCTTATCATATACTAAATCCTTATAAACTTTGTTTCCATTCTGAACTTTCCGTTTTATTGATTCCTTTCTTAAGAAGACAAGAAGGCATTGCTTTAATTAAGTTAACTTTAAAATGCATTTTATTAGTAATGCAAAACCACTTTCATTCTTTTTTCAAAAATCCTTTGATTTGATCAGGCAAAGTAGCTCACACCTATATTCTTAGTACTTTAGGAGACTAAAGTAGGAGAATCATTTGAGGTCAGGAGTTCAAGACAGTCTAGCCAACAAAGAACACCCTCCCCCCATCTCTATAAAATGGTGTAGAATCATTTTGTCAAGTTTCCTGTGGGGATTTTGATTCATATTATTAAATGTATAGAGTAACTTGTAGGAAATTAGTATCTTCCCCTTTTGGAATATGGAATTCTCTGCATTGATTTAGGTCTTCTCTTATTCCTCTCTCTAAAATTTATAGTTTTTCCTATATTGTTCCTATATATTTCTAGAAATAGAATGCTAAGTGATATTTCACCTGTTAATGTGAAGTGAATTTTTCCTAATAGTTTTTGTTTGTTTTTGAGATAGAGTCTCACTTTGTTGCTGTGACGTCATAGCTCACAGCAATCTCAGACTCTTGGGCTCAAGTGATCCTCTTGCCTCAGCCTCCTAAGTAGCTGGGACTATAGGCATGTGCCACCACAACATCCAGCTAGTTTTTTTATTTTTAGTAGAGATGGGTCTTTGCGGAAATTGGCGCATCCATTCAACCTATAAGTGACAGCCCTATGGCTTCCTTCTTTTTCCAGAGTTGGCCCTTTTAACCTACCCTCCATCCCAATCTTACCTATACTCAAATACCAGATCCTCCTTGGAGCTTTTGTCACGATACAGAATTTTAATTTTTATCAACAGATAAATCTATCATCAAACTTTTTTTTTTTTGAGACAGTCTCTCTGTGTTGCCCTGGGTAGAGTGCTATAGCATCAGAGCTCATAGCAACCTCAACTTTGGCTGAAGCGATCCTCCTGAGTAGCTGAGACTACAAGTGCTTACCACAATACCCAGCTAATATTTTCTGTTTTTGGAAAGAGACAGGGTCTTATTCTTGCTCGGGTTGGTCTTAAACTCCTGAGCTCCTGTAGTCCACCTGCTTTGGCCTCCCAGAGTGTAGGATTTACAGGTATGAGCCACCACACTTAGCCTATCATCAAAATATTTGTCCTTAACAAACTTAAATTTAGTAAATGTGCCTTTGCCCAGATCAGATTATTCCCCCCCCTACAGTTCTTTTCCAGATTTTATTGATAACAAATTTTGACTAGGTAAGGGTGCATCTGAAAGCCAACTATGCTTTGACGTTATTTAACTATTCCTTTCTGGTGACACTTGAGCACCATTAGCCTATGCTATGGCCTCACCTGATTTTGTTCACTATTGTCTTTTTAACAAATACTACTTTGCCTCAGGGGGTACGGGCAATCCCTGAGTTACAAACTAGATAGGCTTTGTAGATTTATTTGTTTGTGTGTGTGTAGATTTATCCTTAAATTGAATTTGTGTATGAGTTGGAAGAGGCACATTTACCCTATTACCTGTAATGGTCTCCTTTCGGTGAGTATGAGTCATACACAAGTTGGATGTTTGTGACTCGGGGACCACCTATATATAGAGAGAAATTTTGTTTATGTGTGTGTGTTCCTTCTTTATCTTGCTATTCCCTCAACTCAGAAGCTATGTCCAGTTGAGCCTACTTCAGTCACTCAAATATGCTAGTTTTAGTCCTTTAGTGCAGAAACACATCTCAGTAAAAATTTAAATCTCCAGTTGAGGTGCAGTGACTCATGCCTGTAATCCTAGCACTCTGGGAGGATGAGGCAGGTGGATTGCTTGAGCTCAGGAGTTCAAGACCAGCCTGAACAAGAGCAAGACCCCATCTCTACTAAAAGTAGAAAACCTAGCGAGGCATTGTGGTGGGCTCCTGTAGTCCCAGCTATTTGGGAGGCTAAGGAAAGAGAAACTCATGAGCCCAAGAATTTGAGGTTGCTTTAAGCTATGATGACACCAGGGCACTATACCCAGGGTAACCAAGTGAGACTTAAAGAAAAAAAATTAAAACTCTAATTGTTTAAACAGTGTTTAATAGTGTAGTCTCCAAAATGTATAAAATAAAGTGAAACTAATATATAGTATTGCAGAGAATGTATTCCAAGTATTAAAAAATAGGAATTCTAATTTCAGCATTGCTTCTTTTACTCTGAGGATTTGTTCTTTTCACCAATAGTGTTGGTAAAGGATAGATGAGGTCCCAAACAGACATCTATAGCATCACTGATATTGTATTTATGGTTCTCAGGTATAGTATCAACTCCTGTCTCTCTGGGAGTTTGGTGCATTCTTGATGTGTGTTGATGTAACTGAACCTGAAATTGCTTTTACATGGTAATGTATTTTATGTTTCAAGAGGCAGAGAACATGTTTGTCATAAGGACAGTGGAGAATTGTAGGAGTAGGAATGGTGCTAATAATGGCTGTCCACCTTCATCCCAATGATTGCTATGCCATCAGACACTGAAGCCAAGCAGATGGGCATATTGGTGTGTGCCTATGTCCCAGCCACTCAGGAGGTTGAGGTGGAAGAACCCCTTGGTCTCAGTAGTTCAAGGCCAACCTGGGCAACATAGTGAGACTCTGTCTCTTAAAAACGAATTGTAATTAAGGGCGGTGCCTATGGCTCAAAGGGGTAGGGTGCTGGCCCCATATGCCGGAGGTGGTGGGTTCAAACCCAGCCCCGTCCAAAAACTGGGGGAAAAAAAAAAAAAGGTAATAAAATTTAAAGAAGAAATTGAAGCCAAATGAGAAGTTTATATATTTCTGAACACTGTATCTATTTATAAAATATGCAGGTTCTTAAATGAAATTTTTGCAATAATGAAAATACCTGCCACTAAGTACTTAATATAGCTGGATTTGCTAAACCCTTTATATATTATCTCATTTCATCCTCAGCGTAATTTTTTTCCCTTTTTTTTTTTTTACTCTGTCACCCCTGGGTAAGGGTGCTATGGCATCATCAGAGCTCACAGCACCTTCAAACTCTTGGGCTTGAGCTCCTCCTTGCCTCAGCCTCCTAAGTAGCTAGGAGAGTAGCTGGGACTACAGGTCCCTGCCACAATGCCCAGCTAATTTTTCTATTTTTAGTAGAGACAGGCCTCTTGCTGAGGCCAGACTTGACTCAGAGATGGGTCCTCTTATTGTCCCCCATTTCATACAATGAGAAAGTGGCAGTAACTAGTAGGTAGCAATTCAAAGATTTGAATTGTGGGTCTCAGACTCACGCTCTCAATCCCATACTATCTCCTTTGATTCACTCAATTCAACAGTTTGGTTTTTTATTTTTAAATATTGCCTTCTAGTTATCATTAAACTTATGAATCTGTCTTACAGGAACAAGTGGTGATGAACTTGGACAGCAGGCTTCTGATCTTCCCTTTATATATATGCTGTAACTTCTTGTATATATCTCCAGAAAAAAGAACTGAAAGTAATCGTCATCCAGAAAATCCAGAAAACTGAGATCTCATCAGTTGGAAACAGTAGCACTTTGAAAACTTTTTAGGCCAGTTTTAATTTAATGGTCCTACTGATATTCACTTCTAAGGTGACTAACAATGACAAAGGCCTTATGAACTGTACAGACAATACAGAAGATTATTCTTATCTTCATTACATTTCTATGCATATATGAAAAGCATTTTAAAGCCAAGAAAATATCGGTCAACCATTTGTTATAATAAAGATGTCAATTCATGCTTTATTAACTTAGTGTCAGTAGAAAATTGCTATAGGTAAATTTCATATGCCTCTGCAACAAAATATAGATTTAATTTTTAACTGAAACTTTGTTAGTGAACCTTAGTTATGTTAGTGAACTTTAGTTATCCAAAGCAAATTTTTTATTTGGCTAAAAGAATGCTAAGGGAACACTTTGGCCAATTATAACTATTTTTTCAGTTGGTGCATTTAAAGCTGTCCTTTTAATTTTTTCACCTGCTTGTTATGATTCCTCCTTTTAGTGTAATACCTTTCCAGCATATACTTGTTTTTAATCATTAAATACTTTTTCTATGGTTTCAGAGACTAAGCTGAGGAATTTTTTTTTTAATTTAAGCATTTTCATATTTTCTTTTAATTTTCTGGGAATTTTAACAACAAAAATCAGCTTCAGACCTACAAATGAACTTGAATGAGGGAAAAATCAGTTTGATTCTGAGCATATTTCTTACCTTACATGGTCTTTGACATTCTGTACACTTTATTGTTAGGTTATGAATTATTTATGTACCAGAATTACACTTTTAAACATTATAATATTCTCTAATGTTTAAAATTATTTATGTTCACATTTTAGTTGGAAATTCTGTTTCCTACTTAAGCTCAGGACTTTATAACCTCTGAATTGAGTGCCTTTAAGTTATACATACTAGTAGAAATTTCATAGTACATGTAAATAAGGTCAGAGGATTTAATCCAGAAGCTGATAATAAAGCATTGATGTAAAAATGGAACTTATTTTTGTCAAATGAGATGTATACTTGTCATGACTTATATATGTTGGCTTCTTATGTTTATTACTATTTTGAAAATACCCATGTTCATTTTCTTTCTAGTCAGAGTAAGTACTTCTGTAGTTAATGTCTATTTTTAGTTTGTTTTTAAAAATAGGAATCATTTTATGTATCTATGAAAGTAACAAATGCTCATTTGGAAAAAGAATAAGTAAAGTCTTCTATAAAATGGATCAAAAAACCCTTCACTGAAACCAGAGGTTTTTTTTTTCTTTCTAGTTAGATATTTTTCCCAATTACTTTTAACTGTTGGAATTTATTGATAGTTTTTCTTTCCCAGTAATATGTCCATAGGTTTACAAATTGCTTTTATTCTTTCAGATTTATCTACTTAATTTAACTTAAAGGAACCCCCAGAGCTGTAATTTAAATGTTTCTAATAGAATGATTTGGCTATATCAAGAGGCTACATTTCTTATTTTTATATTTGGCTGTAATATCTCTTTCACAAGATATTGTTGTTGTCTTTGTATGTTATTACAGTTTAAGTGGTCTTTACCTTTTATTAACAATATATAAATACCAAACTTGAATTATTTGAACAATTAAATTTATAAAAAAATCTTGGAAGTAAAATAATGTTTGAGTGTATTAATAAAATTAACTGTTTCACTTATATAAATTAACTGGCAAAATTGGAATTATATATGGTTCTTGTTCATTGGTTCTGCCCTGGCCAAGTTATTTATGTCATCTTTTGGCAAGGTAGTTATTTCTTCAGTCACAAGTAGGTTATATTCTTATTTGAGAAGTTGATAATTGTCAGCTAGTACTTATTGATAGCAAAGATGTGTTTTTGTTTTCTTACCAAATACTTTTATGTGTTTGCATTGTTTGTTCTTTTCAATAAAGTGGTAATAGTGTTAAAGTATATAAACTACGGTATATGAAAGCTTTCGTGTTTGTCAGCTTTTGCCTTGTAGCCTCTTTATTTTTGCTTATATATCAATAGAGATCCTTAAGAGAATATGTTCTAGAATTTCATGCTAAATTATTAAAGAGGGATATGAATTTTCCTTTTTTTTTTTTTTTTAAGGATTTGGCTTGAAACTTAGCAAGGTAGGCAAAATTGTATGAAAAACAGTGGTAGTCACTGGCCTTTTAAAAAACCAGGTGTTTTGGAGTTATTTTAACAATTTTTTAAGCCTTTTCAGTAAGATTATAATCATATGTGAACAGTTTTTAACATCAAATACAAATACCAGATTGCCAGAGGTTACTATAGCCATTTAAATCAGCTAAAAAAAATTTTTTTTGAGCGAGCATCCCACTATGTCCCCCTCAGTAGAGTGCTATGACGTCACAGCAACCTCAAACTCTGGGTCTTAAACAATTCTCTTGCCTCAGCTTCCCAAGTAGCTGGGACTACAGGCGCCCACCACAACTCCTGGCTATTTTTTTTTTTTTTTGCAGTTACCATTGTTATTTTAGCTGGCCTGGGCTGCATTCAAACCCGCCAGCTTCAGTGTATCTATGGCTGGCTCCATAACCATTGTGCTGTGGGTGCCAAGCCTAAATCAATCAAAACTTTAAAAAATTAAAAATATACTCAGACCAGCCACATTTGTAAGTGCTCAGTAGCCACATGGCTATCGTATTGGAGAGTGTAGCTATAAAATATTTCCCTCATTACAGTAAGTTCTGTCTGACAGAGTTGGCTTAGAATACTGGACTGCTAATGGTGAAACTGTGTATAAAGCTATACTTCCTTAAATAGGAACCTGTTCAAAGAATAGGAAAAAAAAGAGCCATAGATGCAAATGATAAGCATAGGTGACTGAAATATGTTCAAGTAATATGAACCCAATAACATGACTGAATTAAAAAGAAAAAAAATGCATAGGCTAATTCTCTTCCTTACCAAAGCATTTTTAATTCTTCCTCTACAGGGGTAAAAAGAGCAACAAGTCTCAACTGGCATTAGTCATTTAACTTCATGGGTCAAAATAAAATTTCCGGGGTCAACTTAGGCCTTGTTGCTAAATCCTATAGATCATAGATGTGTTTTGTCATTCTTTTGTGACATTTAAAATTGACTACTTCTCCTTAAAAAGCAGTTTTCTTTTAACTTTTCTGACGTCACATTCAACCTCCTTTCTGTTACTCTGGCCACTCCTTAGTCTCCTTTTGGTTTCTTCCTTTGGCTGTCTCCAGCCAGGCCCTTTTCTCTTCCTGAGCCAGGAGATTTCATACACTTTTATAGATTCAAATGAACTTCTGGGAGCTGGGTGCAGTGACTCACCTACACTCCTAGCACTCTGGAAGACCAAGGCAAGAGGATCACCTGAGCTCAGGAGTTTTAGACCAGTTTGAGCAAGAGCAAGACCCTGTCTCTATAAAAATTAGAAAACTTAGCTGGGCTTGATTGCATGTGCCTGTAGTCCTAGCTATTTAGGAGGCTGAAACAGAAGGATTACTTGAGCTCAGGAGTTCAAGACCAACCTGAGCAAGAGCAAGACCCTATCTCTACAAAAAGCAGTAAAATTAGCCAGACATTATGGCATCTACCTGTAGTCCCAGCTACTCTGGCGGCTGAGAAAGAATCACTTGAGCCCAGGAGTTTGAGGCTGCAGTGAGCTATGATGACACCACTATACTCTAGCTAGGGTGACAGAACAAGATGCTGTCTCAAAAGAAAATTCAGCTAGCCATGGATATTTAAGACCATGATGAGATATCACAATATACCTATTAGAGTATCTAAAAAACAGTGATAACAGGAAAAGCTAGTGAAGATGTGTAGAGACTAGATCTCTCATACATTGCTGGCAGGTGTGTAAAATGGCATAGCCATTCTGAAGAACATTTTGGCAGTTTATTTAAAAAACTCAATGTACACTCACTATACAACCAAGCAATCACACTCCTGGGCATTTATCTCAGACAAATGAACGTAAATCCATACAAAAACCTGCACCCATATACATAGCAGCTTTATTTGAAATAGCCAAAAATTAGAAATAAGCAAAATGTCTTACAAGTGAATGGTTGAACAGTTGTACATGTATTATGGAATCCTATTCAGCAATAAAAAGAAATAGACCATTGATAAAAGCAGTATGATGAGTGGGGGGAAATGTCAAATTGGAAAGATCATATACCAGGTGGCACCCATAGCTCAGTAGGTAGGGCGCCAGCCACATACACCAAAACTGGTGGGTTCGAACCTGGCCTGGGCCAGCTAAAACAACCTCAACCACAACAACAAAAATATCTGAGCATTGTGGCGGGCGCCTGTGGTCCCACCTACTTGGGAGGCCGAGGCAAGAGAACCACTTAAGCCTAAGAGTTTGAGGTGGTTGTGAGCTATGACACCATGGCACTCTATCCAGGGCAACAGCTTGAGACTGTCTCAAAAAAAAAAATCATATACCACATGATTCCATTTATATAGCATTCTCAAAATGAAAAAATTACAGAGATGGAAAAAGGGTTAGTGGTTGCCAAGGATCTGTGGTAGTGGAGTAGAGGTGCATGGATGTGACTATAGAGAGGCAGCAAGAGGGAGATCTTTGTAGTGATGAAATAGTTCTGCATCTTGATTGTGGTGGTTATGTGAATCTACACGTAATAAAATGGCATAAAACTACATACATATTGTACCAAGGTCAACATCCTGATTTGATTCACAATGTTTCAACAAGATGTAATGATTAGAAGAAACTAGGTGGAGGGTACACGGGACCTCTCTGTACTATCTTTGCAACTTCCTGTTAAGCTATAATTATCTCAAAATAAAAAGTTGAAATTAAGAAATGAACTTCTAGGTTATTGGTGGTAATGGTGGGTGGGGTTTCCTCAGGAACTGTGAACATTGTTCTCTGCCCTAGCAGTCCCAATGAAGCTAAGGTGAATTTACTGGGATGTACAGTGCTATACACTGAATGTTTGAGTCTCCTAAAATTGTTATGTAAGACCTAAAGCCCAATAAGATGGTCTTAGGAGGTGGGGCCTTTGGGAAGTGATTAGGTCACGAAGGTAGAGCCCTCATGACTGGCATTAGAGCCCTTATTAAAGAAGCCCCAAAGAACTAGCTTCTTCCACCACATGAGGACACAGAGACCAAGCACCTTCTGTGAAGAACAGGCCCTCACCAGGCACTGAATCAGTCAGCTGCACCTTGATTGTAGACTTACCATCCTCCAGAATTATGAGCAATAAATTTCTGTTGTTCATAAGCCACCCAGTCTGGGGTATTTTGTTACAAGACCTCAAGTGAACTAAGACACAGAGAGCCAAGCTTTGGTGTGCCCAGCTGGCAAGTGGATGGCCTACTCAGCTGGGGAAATCCAGAAATTAATCTGGAGGGTTATCACCATGCTGCCAGCTTTTTGTCCTTACCTTTTCTCTTCTGGTTTTTCTCCCTCCAATTCCAGTGTCCACATATGCAGAGACTTGTCCTGTCAGCTCCACTCAGTGCAGAGCACCACATCCCTGCTACTACTGTTCAGCCCCACTACCTACCATCTGTGGCAGATCTGGCCGCTGCTCACTCCTCCTGGAGTTAGAGGTCTCTTTGCCTTTGCTGGAAAAACAGATCTGCTCACCTTTTCGGGTATCTCATTTAGCTATGTTGACTGCCTTTGTCATAGGTATGGTTTCTCTAATAGGAAAATTTCTTAGTTTGTGGTGTACTGATGACATTTCCCTTCATTTCCCTGGTATGGATTTAGGGAATAGGAAAGATATATACAATTCTTTGTTATTTGCCTTAGCCTATTCTACATTCAAATAATATTCAGCAAGTTCACTAATGGCTTCTATATTGCTAAAACAGTGGAAATATTTCGGTTCTTGCAGGATTCTCTACTGCATTTGACATAGCTGATGGAATTAGCTTTCTGAGGCCACTGCAACAAATTACCACAGATCCGGTGGCTTAAAATAAGAGAAATTTATACTCTCATCATTGTGGAGGCCAGGAGTCCAAAGTCAGTTTCATTTGGCCAAAGCCAAAGTGTCAGCAGAGCTGTGCTCCCTCTGGAGTTTCTAGAGAAGAATCTGTTCTTTGCCTCGTCCCACTTCTGGTGGCTGTGGGCATTCCTTGGCTGGTGGCCGCACCACTCCAATCTCTGCCTCTGTAGTCACACTGCCACCTCCCCTAATGTGTGTATCAAATATCCTTCTGCCTCTTCTAAGGACATTTGTGATGCCATTTAGGGTCCACTTTGGTAATCCAGGATGATCTTTCTATCTCAATATCCTTAACATAATCTAACATAATCTAACACATATACAAAAACTTTCCCATGTTATAAGGACCGGACATCTTTGGGTGGCCATTATTCAGCCTGCTACACTGACCATTGTCATTCTTTTTTGGAACTCCCTTCCCCCCATGAATTCTGACACTGTTCTGTATTCCCTTTTTGTAACTGAAAATTGCATCTTGGTTTCCTCTGTGGGCCTTCCTTTTCTGTTCAAGCCCACATTTCCCTGGAGGCTATCCTTAGCTTATCATTCTTTTCTCTTTAGGACAATTTCATGGACTCCTGTGATTCATAACTGCCCTATCTCTACTTACATCATCTCTTCCCTAATTATAACTCAGTCTGCGAGTGGTCAACTGCCTGCCAAAAATATCTGGATGTTCATAAGGTATCTCATACTTCATGGTCTTCCAAAATGGAATTCATGTTCTTCCTCTCCGCCACAAGCAGAAGAGTAACTAAGTTCTCCCACTGCAAAGCAAACATGTACAAAAAGAGATCCACTTAACTGATAAGGGAGGACCTAAGTATAGAGGGGCCCTGAAGTCTAAAAGGGATCACCCTTTTACTGCCTTCTCCATGTGTCTCTCACATGGACTAACCATCACGTTTTAGTTGTGCAGCGAATGCACGAACTGCTACTCATGTTAGTAAGCATCACTAAGAGATACATATTTTTTGCCAGGCCCAGAGCAAAGTGAAAATGAAAGGCCCCTTAATCAAAAATTAGTAAGAATTTCAAGAGTCACAACGGCTGAGCAATAAGCAAACCACAGGATCCTTCTGAAGGCCAGACCCTGTGTGACTGCACAGGTAACATACCCTGTCTACAAGTCATTTCTTCTCTCTCTTCCCCCTGCCTGGATGCAACCACCCACCAAGATCCTGCCCTATTCCTCCTCAAATGTCTCCTGATTCTATTCTCTTTTCTCTCTCTTTTCCACCATTGCCTTAATGCAAGCCCTCATTCCCTCCATCTGTTCTTCCTGGTTCAAGGGTTTAGATCTTGCAGCTAGAATGAACCATCTAAAACACAAATCTGGTCATGTCACTGCCCTGCTTAAAATGTTCCAATCTCTCCTGAGGTCTCTCCTCACCTCACTAAGTCCCAGGTACTTACTACAGTGCACCATGGTGAACTCAGTGTGATGATAATATCAAACCTCATTTACAGCATGTGCAGAAAAACAAAAAAAAAAAAAAGGAAAAAAAATCAGATCCCTTCTAGGGCTTGCATACGCCATAGTGCAACATAGCTCTGTGCCCCTGCTGTTGCTGCTACTCCCACCCTTTACATGGACAATGTATCCTTTGTGCCTCAAGGTTCAACCAGTTATAGACAAATATAGGTACATATATATGCGTACATAAACATTTGTTTTATGTTGTAACAGTGCCTGGGCATATAGTTAGAAGAGTATATATTAGTTATTATTATTATACCAGGGAACCTTGGAATACCAAATTAGACTGAATACACTTTTTTAATGTTTCCATAGCATATTGCAACATATCTTACTACATTCTAGAGAAAACATGTCCTCATCTGTCTTCTTCAACAACTAAATTGTAAGTTCTTTGAGACAGGGACCATGTCTTATTCACCTTTTCATCCTAGTGACAAAGTGGTATAGTGTCCTACACATAGTAGGCATTCAAAAAAAAAATTGTGTATTCAACTGATCTCCAGTATACCTCCCAACCATTTTTTGAAGTCCTGGAGGCATTTCACCAAAAGTATTTTCATCAGATGAGACTCCATCCCTGGGGGGGAAAAAGTGTTTTTAGCTGCCGTGTGAGGCCAGAATGTTTTCTCTCTCATACCTCTAGTATATAACCCCTTAGGCTTCCCCTTTCTTCCCTATGGGTAAACCATTACTAGTGTGTTTCTACAATGATGTCCCTAAATCTTTCTACCTTGGGCCTGAGCCCCACCTGAACCTCCTCATTCCATACCTTAGTGTACCATTCTGCCACGGTACAGAATGGCTAGTTCTTTCTAGGAAATTGGATTGGGACAGGTTATTAAAGAGGCCACATCAAAATTTGTAAATCTAATTTAAAAATTTGTGAATGATAGACAGGGTGTCTCCAACCTAATCTGGTCTCTTCTCACTTCTGCTGAAAAGAGTTGGTTTGATTAGAAATAGAGGTTCAGCTGGGCTTATAGCTCACATCGGTAATCCTAGCAATCTGGGAGGGTGAGGCAGGTGTATTGCCTGAGCTCAGAAGTTGGAGACCTGCCTGAGCAAGAGTGAGGATTCTCTCCCTACTAAAAACAAGAAAAACCAGCCTGGGGCATTGTGTCAGACACCTGTAGTCCCAGCTACTGGGGAGGCTGAGGCAAGAGGATCACTTGAAACCCAAGAGTTTGAGGTTGCTGTGAACAAGGATGCCATAGCACTCTACCCAGGGTGACAGAGTGCGACTCTGTCTCAAAAAACTCAATTGATTCCAAACAATAAAAAAGATTGATTTTCTTTTAATGTGCAATTTTTTCCCTCTAGCTATCTTTCCTGAGGATGTAGGAGGTATCTGGGAGGTACTTTGGGGGTTACCTTCCAAGTGTCCATAGGAAGTTTCAGGAGTTTTTCTTTTCTTTTCTTTTTTTTTTTTTTTTTTTGTGCCAGAGCCTCAAGCTATCCCTCTGGGTAGAGTGCCATGGCATCACAGCTCATAGCAACCTCCAACTCCTGCCTGCGCCTCCCAAGTAGCTGGGACCACAGGTGCCCGCCACAACGCCCGGCCATTTTTTGGTTGCAGCCATCGTTGTTTGGCGGGCCCAGGCTGGGGATTCGAACCGGCCACCTTAGGTGTACATGGCTGGCGCCTTAGCCGATTGAGCCACAGGCGCCGAGCTAGTTTTTCAATACTGTCATCTGAGTATTGATCTTTTCTTTTTCTTTTTCTTTTTTTTGAGACGGAGCCTCAAGCTATCCCCCTGGATAGAGTGCCATAACATCACAGCTCATAGCAACCTCCAACTCCTGGGCTCAAGCGAGTCTCCTGCCTCCGCCTCCCAAGCAGCTG
>CAUYQV010182998.1:0-33445 GCA_963574575.1 Galagoides demidoff
TTCATGGATTTGTTCACTTCTGGAATATTCTTACCTATAACATCTTCAAATAATGCTTCTTTGAAATTTCCTCTTTTGTGCTTTTGTAAACCTTTATTGGTGCATGCAGTCTCTCAGTCCTGCTTTCCTGTCTGTCTGTTTGCTTGTCTCCAAGTCTCTTCATTTCTCTTGCCTGCATTTGGGTGCATTACATAACATCCCCTTTAATGTACTAGTTATCTCTTTGCCTGTTTCTAGTCTAAAATTTATCCTAGCCATTGAGTTTTTAATTATAATTACTATATATTTTTTATTTTCTGGATTGCTTGTTTTTCATAGACTTTCCATAGATTTCATAGATATTTCATCATATTTTGTTGGTATTTATAGATGATTCTCCTTCATTTGTCTTTAATGATCTTTAGCATAATTACTTAAAAACCTTTTAACTTTATTGTATTATTTTAATTTCAAAGAGAATCAATTAATTATATTGATCTTCCTGATATTAATTTTCCTACTCAAGTTTCAAATTTTGGTTTTTAAGTGGCTCATCTTTTCCAGAAAATTTCTCTCTCCCTCTCTCCTTCAGCTCTCAAACCTTCCACATCCCCATAGCAAACAGTTCAGAACCAGCTCTTATAAAAACCTCAGAGATACTGTACTTACAGAATCAAGTGGCAGCATAGCTCAGTTCTGATGTGAAAGGATGTGCCTGTGTCTTCCTATCTTCCTTCCTAGGCATGTAGCTCTGAAAAAACTAGAACTCAAATCAACTGTTGCAGCAGCTTTCTCCAACTCTTTTTTTTCCACTCAGGGAACCCACATTTCTGCTCTGCTTTTAGGTAGAGACCCTGACCCCATTCCCCTCCTCATAGCATTCTGAATCCCTATGACTCCCCAAAGAGTTGAACCCCAGACCAGTTTTGCCAAGAGCCCTGCAGGCCAGCATCTGCAGAGGCAATACTAATAAGGAGGATTGTCTTCAAAGTGTGAACTATCAAGGCCACCCACGTTCATCATCTCCTCATTTTGGCTGACACTCAGGATGGTATTCCAACAGCTCCAAGTAGCACTTCACAACCAAGGTCTTGCCAGTGGTCTATCAAAATATATATCCTTCCTGTGAATTATTCTCCTGGGTCTTTAATTTTTTCCCCCTGTGCAAAAGTTCATGGACTTCCCTGATTTCTACCCACATTACACTTGGGAAGGAGTACTCACAGGTGAGATTTTGTGTATGTAGCTGATATTCCAAGATGGAGAAACTCATCCTCAAGACCCACCTCTGATATCACACTTGATCTCAGCCAGAAGGCTGAGAAGTGAACCAACTCCAGTATCAATGGGACAAAGAATTGCTGATGGCTTCGGTGTGGTGTGCCACAGTCAGCTGAGCTTCCATTTTATTTTCTTATAGAGTTTAATTATATAATTGATTTCATCTCCTTAAATACATCATGGCTAAAGACATCAGCCTTCATTTAAGAGTGGGAAATTAAAAGATTATTCATCAATTACTGTCTTAGGTAGACATTTTGGTAAGGATATATATTGGTCTTAAATAAGAAGTTTGGGATATGTGAAAGTCATTGCTACCTTCTCAGGAAATGAAAATCTATTTAAATTTTCATGTAGAAGGTTCAATTTCACATATTTCAGTGCCCAGGATGGGGTCCTAGTGAGTGCTGACCCTTCATTAATTCACAAGCTCAAAGCAAAACCATCAAAAGGTGCTTTGTACTGAACAATAAAAAACAGGACATGATGGATAGATTTACTTTTTAAGTTAATAATATTTATTAATGTCATGCTCATGAGTGATCTTTAGCTCCAACAAATTAATATTACATGAGCATGTCACAGTGGGCAGAGGAGGCAGAGGGGGAGGTTCAGATCCACCACAGAGAACCTGGAAGCCTCAAGTTTACCAGCAACAGACGACTTCAGTCTTCTTTGCAGTCTACATATTTTCCACTAGAACTTTTAATAAATAAATACAAAATATATTGATTGGAGTTTCATCTCCCTTCATTTTTCTTCTTTTGCATGCATTAGCCAGAAGCAAGTGGTAGGAAAATTCAAACATCAGGACTATTTCCAAACTGGGTGATCAATCCCTAAATATCTTACTCACCTGTCTTTTTATAGAATTTTAAAATGGAGATGGAGTCAGTGTTTCTGAAGGACAATAATATAAGGAAATTAGGAGTGTCATATGTTAAGCTATCATTATCAAGAATTCTGAAACAATCAGTTGAAACCTAACACATTTTTGTATATTCCAAGGGAGAAAGGCAGCTAACTTTCATGCAGACTTTAAATATGAATTAATAAGCTGCAATTTACTGCTGCACTCTTCCTATTAATGTTCCATTTTTCTTCTGGTACAGAAACTCCACTCCGTCATTCTTAATATTTCTGCTTTACTTTGGGCTGTCAGTAGTGATTTCCTTGTGGTTTGAGATGCAAATAGCTTTAGCCTTCCTGGGAGGGTCACCAAGGCCCTGCCTGATCCCTTTTCTGGGGAAAGAGGCTTTATGCAGAGAGCCTGGGAAGACGATAACAATGATGATGAGAGACTGAGAACTTGGGGCTAAGAAAGGAAGTCTGGGGGTAAGAAAGGAAATCCAGGAATGCCTTTAGCTGTAGCTGTGATGGAATGTTTGCAACATGGAGTCCTGCTTAATACTATCTTCTAAATGACACCGCCTTGTCCTCATGCTGGAACTGTGGAAACACAGAGTGCAAGATTCAAGGGAATTATTTTATTCACAAAATGTAATTATTGAGCCCCCACTTTCAGCTCCAGACTTGCAGAGATGTCTCCGGAAGCTCCAAGGATCAGGGTAGGAAATGGCATGTGGTTGAAGGACAGATTATAGCAGGTGATACCAGTATAGTCAGGTCAGTGGGGACAGAGTCACAGAAGGGCTTAGACAAGAGAGGAACAGTCCTTCCATGCTGCCGTGAGATCATGGTTGATTTTCTGTGGATAAGCCCTCATGCTCTGTTACCTGGCAGAAGAAGCACATCTCACTCGGTTTCTGGTTGTATGTATCAAATCAATAAAGCCACATCCTACCCCAAGCTAGGATCACAGATTCCTCTCATTGTGGTGCTCTCACCTGTAAAACCATCTCACCCAGTAGGTTCAAGTCCAAACCCCAAAAACTTTAGAAAAAGGACTGAAGGGCAGCAGGCCCTGGGACCTTGCTGTTCCAAGTATATCAGCACCGCCTGGGAGCATGGGAGGAATGCTGAATCTTAGGCCCCACCCTTGACCTTCTGAATGATTTCAATGCAGGGAAGTTTGGGGAGACACTGACTTAGGGGGGCATTTATATGTGTGGGAGCCGAAGTGCTAACCTCTCTACCTACTATGGACTGAATGTCTGTGTTCCCCCCCATCCCCAGTTTCATAGGTTGAGCTCCAATCCCCAGTATGATGGTATTAAGCAGAGGGGCCTTTGGGAGGTCAGGAGGGCTGGGCCTTTGCAAATAGGATCAGTGCCCTTATAAAAGGGATCTCAGAGAGTCCCCCAACACCTTCCAGTGAGGACACAGGAATAAGAGAGCCAACTGTAACCTGGAAAGCAGCTCCTCAGCAGACTCAGAATCTGTGGATATCTTGGTCTTGGACTTCCCAGTCTCCAGAACTGTGAGAAACTAATTTCCATGTGTTATAAGCCACATATACAGTGGTACTGTCACAGCAGCCTGAATGGACTAAGATGCCACCATCCCCAAGCTGCATGCACACACCACCCTAGTGCCCTTCTCAGGTAGGTACTGCTGTGGGGAGAGGGATTTGGTGAGAAAGTCCAAGGAAGAGGAGAGTGAAAAGAGTGTGGCTTTCAGGGAGAGGCTGCCTCTGAGGGGACATGTGCCATGTGGCAAGAGTGAGAGGCATTTCTGATGGGAAAACTCTTCGCAGCCCCCAGGGAGACCCGGGGGCTTAGCTCTGCCAGTGCCAGGGCTGGGGTTGCTCAGTGTACAGCCAGGGAGAATTACGAGAACTGTCTGGAGCTCCACTCCCAGACAATATGTTACTTACCTTTTTATCTTTGGCTATTTGTTTTTTTAATTTCCTCTTAAACCACTTAATCTCCATGTTACATCTTACCTGTCATGGTCCTTGCAGTGATTTCTCATGTTGTAAGTTTCTATCAGTTGCCTACATGATGCAAATGTATTATTTTGCTTTTTTATAAAAACCAATTTGGATCAAAAAACACTTACCTGCTCATTATATGTGGGGCATGTGTGTGTGTATTGCATGCACAGTGATAGGACAGACAGAACACAAGGCATTTTTCATAAAGTCAATCCCTGATGGATATGAGAAGTAAGTCTATCAGCGTGGGCCACTGTGGAAGGTGCTAAACTCTGTTAACTAGATACCCTGTTTAATGAAAGCAAAAATGTGACTCCATAGGCTTGGGGAATTCACAAATATCATCTCATCTTGTCCCCATTACACTCTAAGAACAAGCCACATACTCATGTGCACCCATGTGCCTCATCATTGGAGCCCATGTTCCTGTGTCTTCCTTGGGCTCTACTGCATGAATATTGGTGGAAGAGACAGCCCTCCTCCCAACATAAAAGCCTCCTCTACCTCAAGGCATGAGTATGTGACTGAGATTCAGTCAACCAAATATAACCCATCTGGAATTTTTGCCTCTAAAGGAGCAGAGACAGAAGAATGTGACCAAGATAGCCCTGTCTGGTCTCCAAGACACTGAGACTTCCATGCCCCTGAAAGCATCCATTGCCCAGGGTTCATGGTTAGTGATGAAATCACCAAAGTCATGTGATCCAAGGTGGTGGACACAGTATATTCATAGGACTGTTGGTGGCTTTTTTTGGTAAATTTAACCCCCCTCTGTTCCTCCATTTTCTGAGTCTGGGTCTCTGCTTCTGTGGCAAGTTGATGAGTTACCAAACAACCTTCCAGAAAAAATACTTTTATTATTGATTGAATGCGAATCAGTTTCTGTTGTCTACCACTTAGACTAGAGATCTTACGTAAAATTCAATAAGTTAAGAACTATTAGGTGGTAATAAAACTAGAATTAACAAATAACCATTTCTACTTCTGGATAAAATGGAGTTAATAGGTGCAAGATTTATTCCCTCACTTCAGACAGCTAGGAAACTGGATAAAAAGATAGTTCTTACCCATTGGACAACAGCTGGTACAGGCCTGGAATTTCAGAGAGGAAGAGTAAGGTCTACACTTGCACTGGCTGGTTGCCTAGAGGCAGTTTCCAGGCCACAGCTCCAGAGGGAGAACTCAAAAGGGGTCCAGGTACTTGATGAGTGGGGGAGATAGAGATCAGAGTTTAGAGAGGCCAGGACAGTAAGAATTTGTGGGGCAGAGTATTGGTGAGAAGAGAGCTGCACAGAGGTTTGTGGAAGGAACCCCCTGATGTTCTGACTGAGAACTAATCTGCTTATACATCAACAAGGCCAGAGAAAGAACCACCGTGAAGGAAAAGGCAAAACGGGGACGCACAGAGTCGGAGGAGTTTGTATCCCTCCAGCCAGAGGGAAAGGCGGTCAGGGCATGGCTCATCACCGAGAGTCCTCTGGAGGGAGCAGCGTCCTAGTAGGGTTAAATTAGCCTTGGGCTAAACGTTAGTCTGAGCCTACCCTGAAAAAAATCTCAAGAATAAGTCTTGAAGGATAAACAATGAAAAACGCCCCAAACACCACGACCTAAAGGAATTTGATCAAAATCTATGGCCCAAAAATGAAAAATTTACAACAATTTCCAGGGACGTAAAGAAGCAGGAAAATATCAAGAACCAGGAGAGAAACCAGTCAATCACACAGACTCAGAAATCAGGCAAAGACGCCTTTACAAACACATTCCCTATATTTAAAAAGGTAGAAAAACATTATCATAATGAAGATGGAATAAAATATATATTTTTAGAAGACGCTACAGAATACTTAGAGGTGAAAAAACAACAAGTAAGAACCACATTGGGTGAGATTATTGGTAGATTACACACTGCAGAGGAAAAAAATAGTTTTCTTAAAAACATAGCAATATAAATTTTCCAAAATGAAGCCCTGACAAAAGGACTAGAAAAAAGATTAACAAAGCTTCAGTGACCTGGGGGACATTTAATGTATTTCTGATTGGAAGGCCAAAAATGGGCAGAGTTTGATTACAACAGTAAACCCACAGGTCCAAGAAGCTCAAGGAACGCCAATGAAATAAATATAAAAAAGAAAGTATCAGAAAGCATATTCAAACTGCTGAACGCTAGTAATAAATAGAAAAATTTTGAAGCATCCAGAGAAAGGAATGTATTATGACCAGATAAATGAAGATAACAGCAGACTTTATATTGGAAAGTACGTAAACTGTAAGGTGATGCAAATTTATCTTTAAAGAACAGAACAGAAACAAAATTGTCAGCCCCGGTTTCTGTACCCAGCAAAAATATTCTCCAAACTCAAGGCAATTGAAGACTTTCTGAGACAAGTGAAAGAGAGAAGTTATTGTTAGCAGATCTGCACTATAAAAATGAGGAAGTTTTTCAGACACAAAGAAATATCTAGACTCATTCCTTTGAATTCATTTATTTTAGTAGCTTTAAATGGCATCATTAGGTTAACAATTCCTAGATTTATGCCTCCAGCCTCAAACTCATCCCTGAACTCCAGACCGGTTCATCCAGCTGCCTTCTCAGCATCTCAACTAGAGTGTTGAATAGCCTCACGGACTTAACCTGTCTTACACCAAATACCTAAAGTTTTTCTCACACTCTTCCCCATCTGCACAAGTGACCACATCCTTCAAGTTTCTCTGACCAAAACCCCTTCGAAATAAATCCCTAATCTATTTCTCTTTACCCCTATGGCTATTAACTGGTGTAAGCCACCATCCCTGCTTACCTACCTTACTGCAACAATCTCCTGTCTCTTCACCTTTGTAACTTTCTTTTCTGCTCCCCAAACTCTTTTTATATTGGTCCCTCCCTTGCTCAAAGCCTTCCAAAGCTCAGAATCTCAGAATAGCAGCCAAAGTCCTTATAATGGTCTTCCTTGACTTAGGAGGGCCCTTGCACTTGCTGTTCCCTGCACCTAAAATCCTGCCCCCAGATACCTGCCAAACTGACTTCCCCACCTCCTTCAGCTCTTTACCCAAATGCTACCTTTTCAGAAAGGTTTTCCCTGGCGAAGGTTTTTAATATTTATGGGTCATTGTTGTTATGTACAGAAACACAAAATCTGTGCAGACACAAACAAGGTAAGCCCTCCCAGCAACGCTGATGAGCTGAGCAAGTTGGAAGTTGCATGAGTGAATCAGAAAGGATGCCACTGTGTTTCTTGGAAGTGACATAATGGACCGTAGCACTGTGTCTCAAAACTTTCATAGCGACCCCCTTGTTACAACTACCTACAGCACTTTCTGTCCTCCTTCCCTGCTTTATTTAAAGTAATATATAACAACCTCTGGCAGACTACTGTTTCGCTTAATTCTCTCTCCCTCCCCTGAAATTATCTTTCTCTCCCTACTAGGATCTAAGTTCCATGAAGATAGAATGTTTCTTTCTTTTGTTCATGGCTACATTTCCAGTATGTAGAATAGGAACTGGCACCCAGTAAAGGCTTAGTAAATATTTGCGGAATGAAGAAATAGAACATCAGAACTGGGAAAAGAATTTAGAGATAATCCCAGGTAGCCCCTGCTAGTCCCTACTTCACAATAAGGAAAACCAACCATGGGAAGGCCAATTCTTTCACTGCAAAGATGTTTTATTCTGCATAAGCAGCCTGGTCCTTTCACCTGGTCAGACTCTTTGGGAATTAGGACTAGGAATCTGCATCTTTCCTTTTCTGGTGTTATTTGTGCTCAGTGAATTGTGACAGCCCTGGTTACCTGCTCCCCGAGAGAGCGCAACGGCAGAAACACACGTGTGAAATGTGGCCTTAAAGAGAGCCACTCACCAGGGACTGCATGTGATATTCCCGGGTCAGTTACGATGGTTGTCACCACCAAAGACCTCTTTTGAGAACCCCAAAATAGGAGGATGCATCCCTTTAGACTACTCCTTAGTCCCTAGTGCCTTCATATGACAGGGTAACCTTTGGATTAATGTCCATTCCAAGGGCTCTGACAGTTTGTGAATACATCTAGTAAGGTAACACATCATTAGAGATGGCTGGGCTATTAAAATGAAACAAATAGAAAGTTACTGGGATGAGCACATGGAAGGTAAAAACTTGCTGGTGGGGCTGCTACCTGGCTGTGAAGCCTTGCATAGAATGCTCAGAGTAATGTTGGCATCATTCCACCTTCACCCCACTGAACTCTAACCTCTGCCCCTCTATTAAACCAGCTCTCACCCTGGTCACTGGGGAGGATCTAGCAGGTGCTTTTTCTGTTTCACGTGACCTCATGGCAGCGAGTGACTTCGGGGATCCCTCCCTTCCTGAGCTCTCTCATGCACATCAGCCATTCCCAGTCATCTTCCTTCCTAGATTTCTCCACTCACCCTTTCAGTGTCAGTGTGTCCCAAAGTTCTGTCTTCCTCACTGCTGGGAAACAGGAAGTTATTATGGATAAACCACAGCTGGCTCTCTAGTCAAGTACTTTGAGAAGTGTTCTGGGTGGTTTTGCTAACTGAACCTAACAGCTCACTGCATCAAAATGCAGCATTTGGAAAGGGAGACAGCATGTTAAACCCCAGGCATCCACAACTCCCCGGAAGTGCCACCACTTCTGTGGACCTTTAAAGGACTCTCTCATCTAGATTTTCCACCTGTAGGATAGTATTCAGTCTGGGAGAAAGTCTAGAAAAGTCCAGGGATGTATATTCTGCATCTCATGAGCAGAATACAGTCAGAGGAGTCACGTTGGAAACAACAGATTCAAGAGGTTCTTTGAAAATAAAATTCAAAACCACGGAGGAGAACATTTTCTAAGGGAAATGTTATTCCATTTAGTTTCTTATAGTCAAGGTTACACCCAATGGCTTTTAATGCAGCAGCCTACCCTGCCCCTGATGGCCAGAGAGCAAATAATAAGCAAGCACTTTGTGAATCATGACTTTCTACATACATAGAAAGAAGTTTCTATGGGCTATTGTTCAGTTTTAAAATGTTTCACAGCATTTTATTCATTTGAAAGACATTTCAGGTATATAAAGGGGGGAAATGGTCTCTCCATGCTATTTTTCATTGCTATTTCCCATGTTGATTGAAAAGGCATCTGGCGAATGTGCAGTGCATGGAGTGGAACCATGAGGCACAAAGAACTAAAATATACCATCTTAAGGGCAATTAGTTAAATTTGAGAAAGAATCACCAAACTCTCCTCGGGTCCGTAATCCACTGCTGAGCTCCAGTTGACTGCTCCTGGTGCTACCATGTAAGAGTTCTAAATGGCAAGCTGATTCTATTATGATCATTTTCTTCCCTTGTGAGAAGTCAGAGTTAATCTCTCAGCCTCTAAATCCTCTGATCTAATCAAGAGGGCTTGAAAGTAACAACCAAAGGGGCAAGGGAATGTATACCCAGCCACAGCAGATTAACCGGATGCCCATGGATGATATCAGCCATGCCACAAAAATAACAGATGAAGCTCCCCGTAACTCTCAGGGCAGGAAGAACTCAGATGTTTCTACACCGATGCATAAATTCAGGAAGAGAGATAAAAATCACCTTGAGACTTTAAAGAGGAAAAACACTCTCCCTCATAGATGGGCTTGAGAACTGAAATGTACAAAGGAATATGGCAATGGGAAGGTTGTATGTTTTCTACAAACATGAATTCTTAATAAAAAGGCCACCGTGGAAGTATTGGCAAATTGATTCTAAAATGTATAAGGAGAGGCAAACGACCCAGAATAGCCAATACAATATTAAAGGAAAAGAACAAAGTACCTGACTTCAAGACTATGAGGCTAAAGTAATCAAGATAGGGTGGTGTTGGTAAAAGAATAGACAAATTGGTCAATGGACAGAATAGACCAAACTAGACCCACACATAGATAGTCAACTGGTCTTTCACAAAAGAGCAAGGCAATTCAGTGGAGAAAAGAATAGTCCTTTCAACGAACAGTGCTGGAAACTAGACAGCCACATGCAAAAAAGCTAATCTAGACACAGACCTTATTTCGACAAAAATTAACTCAGAATGGATCATAGACCTAAATGTAAAATGTGAAACTATTAAAGCTCCAGGAAGATAACATAAGAGAAAATCTGGATAACCTTGAATACAGTGATGATTTTTTAGGTATAACACTTAAAAAGATATGATCCCTGAAAGAAAATTGATAGGCTGAAGTCTGCTAAAATGAAAAACTTCTGCTCTCTGAAAGGCAAAGCCAAGAGACTGTGACTAGTTACTAAGTAGGTGAACATACTTACAAAGGATATATCTGGTAAAAGCCTGTTATTCCAGACATATAAAGAACTCTTAAAACTCAACAGTAGGAAAAACATTCAATTTTTTCAGTGGGCAAAGGATCTCAACAGACACCTAACCAAAAACAGGTATACAGACGGCAAATAAACGTGAAAAGATGCTCAACATAATATTAGGAAGTTACAAATGAAAGCATACCTATTACAATGGCCAAAATCCAAAACACTGTCGCCATCAAGTGCTGATAAAAATGTGGAACAACAGAAACTCTCATTCACTGTTGGTGGAAAGGGTTCGGCCACTTTGGAAGACACTTCGGCAATTTCTTAACAAAACACACCGCAGCGCTGATTTTATCTGCTCAGACACAGTCCTGGTTCTTGTTGATACGTTCCATAAACATCCTCTTACCATATGATTCAGCATTCATGTTTCTTGGTATTTATCCAAATGAGCCAAAAACTTTATGTCCACACAAAAACCTGTATAAGGGTGTTTATAGCAGCTTGAAGCCCAAATTGCCAAAACTTCAAAGCAACCACGATGTCTTTCAGTATGTGAATGAATCAACTGCGGTACATCCAGACAACGGAATATTACTCAGTGCTAAGAAGAAATGAGCTATGGAAATGTGAAAATATACGGAGGAGACATGTAAAAGAAGCTGATCTGAAAAGGCTACACATTGTGTGATTGCAGCTATACGACATTTGGAAAAGGCAAAAGTCTGGAGCCAGTAAAATGATCACGGGTTGCCAATAAAACTATTCAGTGGAAATTGGAGGGAAAAAATAGGTAAATCTAGGAAGTATTTCATGGCCAAAGACAATAGGGAAGAATGTTCAAGAGGACTGAGAGGCTTTCATTAATTAATTCTAAGTGTTCACGTTCAAGTAATCTTGAGGAAACAATAATAAAGCCCTATTTGGTTAAATCCAGGCATCTAAAAACTCTTGACCTAGCTGGATGCTAATTCTGGAGCTAAAGAGCCTGAGCCTGAGCCTGAGCAGCCTTTAACCGCATTGTGACTCCAAATCCCTCCTTTCCTGCCCTATCCCATGCCTTTCATTTGAAATGGAGGCAACATGTTGATTCCAAAGAGTGGTGATGGATGTATCTCCACCTGGAATTTTGGGATGAGACTAAAGTGTCCAGTGCCCAGATGACCATTAGTAAAAAGGGGAGCATCGGTGTGGTGTGGAAATGGTGTGAGAGGACGGCACATAAATACAATGTGTTTCTGGATTTTTTTCTATAATGCAATCTGAAAATGACTTCATGAAGATAAGCAGGATATGAACAACCAAGCATCCTAATCACATTTATTCCCGACTAACTTGTGCAGACCTCTATTTCTCCATGGTTCTCTTTTTTTTTTCCTAGAAGGAAGAAGAAAAGAGAACTACCCTAGACTTCCCAAGTCTAGCAAGATCTCGGTGGTCTGCAATGCTGACTGCACGTGTCACCCAGGGAGTTTTGTAAAAGTGCCATGCCCAGGCTCGCTTCCCTTTATTTGAATATTCTCCTACCCTGCTTGCTTAAGAACGTTAGACTTCCTCCTCTTCCCAACTGTGCTTAATTCGCCCAGCCTTGCTGGGATAATGGCGAGTCCACTGAGGTGGTTGCAGTGTGTGTGTGGACATGCTCATGCGCATACTTGGAGGTGTGTTTTTCTAGCCTTGGTCTAAATTTGTCACATCAATTGTTAAAAGGGAAAAGGATAGAAGAGCTTGGCTAAGGCCTGTAGGTTAGGCAATCAGAGGTTCTACCCCTAAGCTCTTGAAAAAACTAAAGTTATCCCACAGTATAAACTTTCTGGTTTTGATGAGAACCTAAATTGATCTTAAATACAGTGTGGTAAACACTGTTTAACTCCTCTCAAAGTGTCCTCTTATAACTCAGGGGAACCTTTGGGGACTGTCCCTATGCTAGGTGATGTTCTGAAGTCCTGGAATCCTTTTTGTACATTTTGTCTTTTCTGTTCTCAGTGGTATCATTAGTTTGGCCAGCGCCTCCCAGTTCTACTCTGATGCCTCTAAGATGTGGAAAAGCAATTGCCTAACCATGAGATAAATGTGTATCACATGAACATTGAAAACCCCCCAGTAAGAGGTTCGACCTGATGAATGAACTGTAAGCAACTTGGATGTCACAGCGCTGATTTTATCTGCTAGAAGCTGAGGCTGCGACTGAAACCTCCAGATAAAAAAACTTTGATCCAGTATCTGGCACTGGTTGAACCCCAACAGGGCTCTGGGGTGCCCTTGCAAAGTTCATTCTGAAATGTTAGCCAAGGTCAAAGAATCACCAAAAAGCTTAGCCATGTTAAAAGCTTTTTAAGTTTATATGAACCTACTACAGAACCCCAGGAAAATGATAAAATAATGACGTTTTGACCCAACATTTAAAAATTTCATTTTTAGTTAAGGGAAGAAAAATCCATCTTTTCTTAAGAAAACAGCTTATTAAAGGGCACAGGGGAAAAATGTTTTTCAAAAGTATTCTATAAGCCTTCTTTTCCTTTCACTTTGCTGATTTCACCAGGAGGAGGCCCATTATTGTCATAATAGCCTGTTTTAGCAGAGATAGAGAATTAAAGGGCAAGTTGCCCCCGGTGGATCACTCCTGCTGGTCCTTCCCAAGCCAGGAGCTCACTCAGGCAAAGTCACCATATAGACGTGTCATGCGGCACAGGTTTACGCAGGAAAGGACAGCACACGTAACAAAGGGCAGCACTGACCGAATGGCTACATGTGGGGGACTGTGCTACTTAAGCTCATGACAGCCCAACTTGTAAGGGCAGTTCTTATCCTCCATCTGAAGTGGAGGGAAGTAACTTGCTCAAGGCCACATAGTGGTTAAGTGACTTTTGAAAATTCTCTATCTTACATCAGAATTGAACAAATCTAGGAGAACGAGGTGGATGTGTAAGTTCTGATTGAAAGGATGACAGTGTCATATCATTCAGTGAAAAGAGAAATGTTTGTAAAAGTGGAGTATATTTTAAAACATCACTGGCTTCCTTTTTATTCCTGTAACACTTGCCTGTGCTAAGTGTAGTCTGGGTACTGGTGGCAGCAGCATCCCTTGAGAGCAGGTTGGAAATGCACAGTCTCAGGCCCCGCCCCAAACTTCCTGAGTCAGAGTCTGACCTGAACAACAGCAAGGGGACCTGCCCACAGCATGCCCCTGTCAGGGCTTCTGCACTGGCTGTTCCCACTTCTAGAATGTGCTTCCTGGGACTGGCATGCCTCACTCTCTCATTTCTCTTAACTCTGCTTAATGTCACCCCCTCCAAGGGGTGTCCCTGACTTCCATCTGAAAAGCAGTGTCCTCTGTCACCCTCTTGCACTCACCCTGCTTTACCTTTCTTCACAGCAGGGGTCACTACCTTGGGTATCATCTGCTCCTCCCAGTCCAGTGTAAGCCCCTTAGGGCTGGGCCTTTGTGCCACCAGCACCTCAGACAGTGGCTGGGATAAAAGTGTTGGATATACAAGGGTACATGTTAAATCTACTAAGTGTAGAATATAAATGTCTTAACACAATAACTAAGAAAACCTGGTGAAAGTGCTGGATAAACATTTGCACAAGAGACTTTTATATGCAGGACTAGAGCCAGTGCAAATCTCTGACTTCACAGTGGAGCTCCCTAGGAAATGGGAAGGGGAGACTGAGGAAAGGGACCTTTTGTAGTTTTCACAGCATGCACCCTTCAGTCATCCTGATGAATTTGGGAATTTTTCAAAGGAGTACACATGATTTTTATAACTGATTAAACAATTTTCAAATAATTTAACAAACCATCTCAAGATAGATCATGCTCCAAAAACAAAACAGATTGCTTTCCTTCCTTCTGAAAGGTGTCAGGCTCTATTAATTGATCAGATGACATTTTAATAAGAAACCATCTCCTGTTAAGGGCCTATTTCTCCCAGAAATGCCATATTAAGAATTTTACTTTTGAAACCCAGATGTTACCATTCTACACGTGAACTGCACATTGTCCCAGCGGCAGGCCAGGCCCATAACGACCTGCCTGCTTCCTGAAGTGGCAGAGACCCTCATACTCCGAGTCTAGCACAATTGGCAGACAGACCGGGCGGATTCAAATCAGAGTTCACAAAAGAAAACCATCTTTACTGATGAATCATTTATTTGGACAAGACAAACACATCTCCACACTGTTTCCTTTTTATACAGAAAGTGGAACATTTCAAATATATTAGTTTTTCTCTTTTTCAACAGAATTCACATCGGTCTGGTTTCAGGAACTGCAGCTCATTTTAAGATTCACGTTTCAGTAACACATATGCACCCATTACAGCCAAAAGAGCATACTGTAAAGAAAACACAGTGGAAAATTACTGTGAGGCCTACAAAGAAATTGGTCTATAAATGTATTCAGATGAAGTCAGTTCAATAGCGGCTGAGAACAAAATCAAAAGAGGACCTCTTCCTTCATGCCGCATTCTCCAAATTAGCTGTTCAATGGTACATTTTAGTTAAAAATCCAAAAATACAATGATGGACTAAGGATCAAACACCTGACAAACACAGCCAATGAAGTGCTTACTCCTGAGTAGATTTCCTATTGTTTTTCAAGTGATTTTTTTAAAATATGCAGATACACTGTTGTTAAAGTTGAGAGATTACTGGGTTTATTATACTAATTTTTTGCACGTTTGAAATTTTCCATCATAAAAAGTAACAACTATATAAATACCATTTTAGAATGCATTGTGAACACAAAAGGTGAAAGTACCTATTTTAAATAATTAATTTAAATGTTGATAATATAATTATCATCTTAATTTCTAGTTAACTATAAATATTCTGCAGAAAAATTAATGGCAAAACATTTTAAGAAGATTGCATCTTTATAACCATACAAGTATAACCTCTAATATTTAAAAAAAATAAATACAGACACACATAAATTCCTACCTTGAACTTTGGATAATCATTCATTATTATGGTGACCATACCAACATATGGTAAAAACCTAAATTGTAGGATAAAGAACAAGAAATATAAAAATTGTTTATAATATGATGAGGGCAGCATTTGAAAACACTATAAATCAGTGTTAGGAAACAGATCTTACAGGAGATATACTGACTGGGGCTGTAAGGACAAATTCACCCCCATGTCTAATGGCTTTATTAGTAAAAACCATCACAGCTGACAGCCAGGTCAATTTTGTTACATAAGCACATGATTTGAAAGAGTAGAGCTATACTACTCTCTTCACTTGCTACAATTTATAATAATTAATTGATCTACTATACAAACAGAATAGGCAACTTACAAATCCAGTTCTTATTTTTTCAGAAGAGAAATAACATTCAGATAGCCTACATAAAAACTGCTGTTAGATGACGCTTTCAAAGTATGCGGATGATTAATTTGTAATTTAAATTACAACATCATTTTCATTTTACAGTGCTTTTCAGATGAAACCAACAAGTTTATTGGGCATTGAATAAAATGTGAATACCATAAGTGTGATTATGATCCCAGAGAGAGAAAGTTCAGTGCATAAACCAGCCAATGATTATGCTGACAAGTGTTAAACATAAAAATGGTTACCAAGAAAGGAAAAGAATCTCCTTTTTTTTTTTTGCAGTTTTTGGCTGGGGCTGGGTTTGAACCCGCCAACTCTGGCATATGGGTCTAGCACCCTACTCCTTTGAGCCACGGGCGCTGCCCCTTTTTTGTTTTTGTTTTTTTTTAACGGAGAGGATATATTCTCTACTTTGATCAGAAGCAGAACTCATTACTGAAACAATTATATAAAAGGCTTATCACAGAACTGTTTTTAGTCAATAAAAATAGGAACTAACCTAAATGTCCATCCAAAGAGGATTTGTTAAATAAGGTACAATTCTCAGTAAAAGAGCATGTAGCCATTTAAAAAGGTATAGATGGAAATTTGATACAAAAAAGCTATTTCCAGTTTCCTAGTGGGTGAACAATACGAAATTCTTTTAGGTGACATCATAGATCATATTTGCATACACACACGTCTGTAAAGCACAGATAGTGCCTAGAGCATTTACTGAAATGAGAAGTAGCGGTCATCTCCAGGAAGATTTCTTGTAATTGTTATTTAAAATCCACAGATGACTAATCTAGGTGAGGATTAATTTTTAAATAGCATCAAAATTAGAGATAATTGAAGAGGATTCAGTTTAGCTTTTATTAATATGTCTTTAGGAAGTTCAATGTTTTATTTATCCTCACAGTACAAATGAGATTCTGCTTAGAACTCTTCTGACATATTTGTAACCCATGATTCTATTATCCTATAAATTTAGTTTCTCTGTTTCTGGTTTCTTTTGCTTTTCTGGTTTCTTAACCTTCTATCAAATATAAAAGTGAATTCTTACCCTCTCGCTCTTCCCACTACATCTTTCTTTTCAAGCCAGTTCTGGCCTTCTTTGTATAAGCCTCTGTCGTCAACTTCATTATTATCTCCTTTGGTCAAAAATTTGATGTCTCCATTATCTCTGGAAAGGAAAATAATGTCCTCTCAAATAATATTTGAGCATAGCATCATTAAATGTCCTCTCAAATAATATTTGAGCATAGCATCATTAAAAAAAATAATAGTTTACCCAAGACTTTACCGTCAAACCACTTAGAAAAGCAGTTAAAGATAATTTGACTTTCCTCTGGTCTAAGATGATGGCTTATAGATAACCATTCAACGGATGGTTATCTGACAAATCTAATGTCAGTTTTGTAGACTTAAATTCTAAAACACACAAGTAACCTTGACAACCAAAGAGCATGGCCCAGCACAAGGGCACTGATTCACTTCTAGCACAACACACAGTAAAGAACCACTTGTCAGCTCATGCCTTCTTGGAATGAAGCACAAGCTAGTACCTGACTTATATTTTAGTCTTAAAACGAGAATATTAGTGGCATTCATCAGTGAGCAAAATTATGAGAATAACCACCATGCAATTCTTTCAAATCTACATTCAGAATACCCCAAAATGTTGCTGACAAGGAGATTTTTCTAGGCTCACTTCAGTTGTCACCTCAAGTCAGAATAGGTCAGAAGTTGGGACATGAGGTTGGTTTAATAAGCTGTACTGAACTTAAACTGTTTTCATTCCTTCTCAGTCCTCACAGACCAGTTTGTCCACACAGATATTCCTCTTCACTCTAGACATAAATTTGGTCCCAAATCACACAGATTTGAGCACAAGGTAATTTAAATGCAAGTGTGCCCTTAGCTGTCCTCAAACTTACATTCCTTGCCAATGCAGAATGTGTTAATACATTATTTCCTTCACCTCTGAGCACCGTGGTATAAAGTCAAGTTTGCAAGGAAACAAGAATCACAAATGGCATCAAACTGGGATTAATTTTAAGCATTCTAAGCAGGAGCTCAGATAGCCTGACACTAGAAACACAATATTGTACCATTATAGAGCAAGACAGAAACTCTTCTTTCAATAAGACCAATGAATAAAAACACTATGATAATAAAGATAAAATACTAAGAGCCCCCAAATATTTGAAACCATATCAAAAAAAGCAAGCTGGTTTGCAGCCATAGTTATAAAGGAAATAAAGAGGCTAAAAATCCTGGGATATTCTCATAATTTATGAAAATCACTGCAAAAAGTCATATTTCCTCAACTCTGAACAATTTATCACCTTTAGAAATTATTTCTCAATCAGGTGATACTACTGTCACATATGACCAAGCATGCTTCTTTCTTAGCAAGTTAAGTAGACATCAAGTAACCATCAGTGCAATACCAGTGTATCAATACAAACTGCAACTAGATTGTCTCATGTTTAGAATGAAATGAAATCCATGTTTTAAGTTTCAATATCTTTGGGGGACACTTTTGGGGAAGCAGCGAACGCGATGCCAGGTGTCTCCAAATACACACGCTTGCCACAGACGGAGTGAGAAATGCTCCATTATTAACATCTAATTTTAATTCTGCAACACATGCAGGTAAAAATCTACACTAAGCTGCATAAAGATAAGTAAATAACCAAGTATATAAAATGTAACGTATTTGCTAATCATGCAAAACACTCTCTCATGGGAACTTTATATATTTGAGCTAGAAATAAACATTTCTGGTTCCAAGGAAAGGATCTTAATAAGTAAGTCATCACTGTTATTTAAGGGAAAATAAAGACTGTTGGGAAGGGACGGAAATTAATGCAGGATAAGCCATGACCAAAGCATGGAATATTACCGCTGAGAAGGCCACTTTGGCCAACGTGTCAGAGAGACAGCTAGCTTTCCTCCATTTCAGAAAACAATTTTCATATTGATATAATCCTCTGTTACAATGGGATTTTCCTTTGAGCTCCTTCAAATAACTAACATGTTATAATATATCCTGTCTTACATTTGTGGTGATTTAAATTTTTAAAGTGCTTTAGTAAACATTAGTTCACTTAATTCTCATAATCATCCTTTAAATTGTCGTGGGTAAAATATTCTCACTCCTGTCCTATAGAATGAGTTAAGTGGCTGGTCCAAAGTCACCCAGTTAGTAAACAGCAGAACTAGGAACACAAACCATTGTTTGTATTACTTTCTAATTAACCATTAATACTATCATCCAAAAACTTGCAAAAAATAAAAACAAAAAGAAATAAAGCTTCTTTACTTTTCATGAACTTTGATTACTCTGTGAACTATTGGAATGTCTCGTCCTTCAACTTTAAAAACCACTATTTCACCAGCTCTAATGGGGTCTTCCCGGAAATTTGTGAGAAACAGAAGGTCTCCCCTGTGAAAGGCCGGCTCCATGCTGCCACTAGAAAGAAACACAAAGTCAATGTTAGCGTTACCCTGCATCCAAAAGGTGCCGAGAACAAACAGAGAAGTTAGAGCTGAAACTCTTCTCAACAGTCAAGTAAGTCTCCAGAGCTATAAATAAGCCCCAGTGGTTTCCTTCTGACCACCCAACATAATAACGACTGGGGAGAAAGGAAATGATTTCTACTCAGAATTAAGCATGAACAGGCACTGGAAGGCCCCTCTGCAGTCAGTAGTAGGTAGAAAAAGAACCAAGAATAATGAGGCCTCTGAAGTAAAAGCTGCCAATTTTTAGCTTTTAATAAAGTCCTCCTTCTACAAATACAGGGTGTGCCAAAAAAATGTATACATACTTTAAGAAAGGAAAAAACTATTAAATTTGTAATACTCAAGTCATGTTTGACTTCTGCAACTACAAGAGGAGCTCAATTTGACCTGTATTCATCTTTTGTTATCAATATATATTGAACATTACACTTTTAATACAGTTTCACCTTTCTTAAAAATGTGTATAGAATTTTTGGCACTCTCTATATACCATTATTTTCATTCAGAACTGCAGACTCTTACAAGTGGTTAATACTCTAGCAGGGGTGTCCAACCTGCAGCCCATCGGCTGCATGCCGATGATTTGACAGTGTGTTTTGCTCATCTGTGCTGTCAGACATCATGAAAAGTCTGCACGGACTTTTTCTTTTGCTCATTAGCTTTTGTTTGTGTTTGTGTATTTAATGTGTGGCCCAAGATAACTCTTCTTCTAATGTGTGGCAGACAAGGAAAAAGGTTGGACACCCCTGAAAGGGTGATTCTTTTCATTTTATAGCATAGCCCCAGTGCTTAGGATACTCTAATACTTATTCAAGGAGTGAGCAACAAACGTTTATAGAGCCAAGCTGAGAGTTGAGACGAAACATGCCTCCTGCAGCATCATCCTTTGTACATTCTCCACACAAGCCCAATGCTAACAGATACTAATTGGTTTTGATGTAGTGGTCAATAGATAATTCCACATGATACCAACTTAAACTCATGGATTCAAAGTAAATCATAATCTACTGGAAGCTGAAATTTAATAAATAGAATTCATTGTGTAATTCTCATGCTCTGCTTTAATGCATGAGAAAATAAGGAGGCCTAGGAATATGGCTTATGGGGCTGTTCAGTGAGGATGAGTAATGGCTGCTGAACAGAAAGGAGAGAGAAAGAACCGGCTACTGAAGCCAAGTGGAGCTTTAAAGGAAACTGTGGCCCTCTCTGCCCTCCCACCCTGGCACACTTTAAATGTCTCAGCAGACACTTAGGTCAGCAAAAAGAAAAGCAGCCTGTCACTAAGTGCCCACCGATAGGTTTATGTTTAGGTGAAACTAGTGTCTCTAAGGCCAGTAATGGATCCAGCGATCAAAAATAAGAAATCTGAATAGAAATGCAGAAAGGGCTAGAAGGAGAACTAAGAGGGAAAGAAAGAGAAAACATGTGAGCAAAAACAAGCTTGGGGCTTTTCTGTTCCCTGAAATCGAATTTCATTTTGTCTTCTCCGGAAAATAAAACAGAATTGCTTCAGGGTCTTGTTTTCTTTTAATGCACAACAACTAAAGCACTAAGATAACCGCTTCTTCGTCTATGGCTTTACCTTCACTCCTTCAACAAAATTCCTGAAGATGTTGATAGAAAACCCTGTTGGTTCACAGGAACAGCTGAGGGACTGAGTGAGGAAATGACCATGGAGGCGAGAAGAGGGTGCTCAAGTTTGGTGTCAGGGTCACTTTTGTGTCCCATCAGGACAGCAGTTCTTTCCAGTGTTTCACTGATGCCAGCTTCCACTTGCCTTCCAGATGGGCCAGGGGTTCCCCCAAGGCCAAACATCCCTCAGGGATGTAAATGGTTTATGCTGACTAACCAAATTGCCTTGGCACTGTCAAGGATGCTCTTTTTAAAAAGCCCCTAAAGTACAGCAATTTCACAACACCTCTGTGGGCAGGGTCTGTGCGACTGTGTGATCTGAGGAGGAGAGCCAGCACAGCTCAGATCCAGTGTGAATAGAAAGTGATTGAGAGATGCTCGCAGCTTGGCCTTGCTGAGCCTCATTACCCCTAAACTTGAGGTTTTAAATCCCTTCTTTTTTAAAAGGCTCAAAATCCTTCCTTTAAATGAGATCTTACCCAATGTACTCAGTACTATTATGAAACCAATATATAATCACCCACACTTTCATATGAAAGATAAAACACAACTATAGCCCAGGATGAAGAGGGAAAAGGAGGGGGAGGGGAGGGAAGAGGGCAGGTTGGATGGAGGGAGGGTAATTGGTGGGACCACACCTATGGTGCATATTGCAGGTACATGTCAAATCTATTAAATGTAGAGTATAAATGTCTTAACACAGTAAGTGAGGTGAAGACTAGGTTATCCAGTTTGATGTAAGCATTCCAAATTGCATATAAAATCAGCACATTGTACTCCATAAATGCATTAATGTATACAGTTATGATTTAATTTAAAAAATGAGATCTTACCAGCAGTATAACCACACAAACTATGTAAGAGTGAGCTGTCATTGCTGCAGCAAGGCTAAGGCATCTGGAATCAATGAGCATTGGCCCCTTCTCCTTCCTAATCTATCTACCTGGATTCCAGGGGCCTCCCCAAGTACAACTCAGCTCTGCTGTGAGTTATGCTATTCTCAGGCTGTATCTCTAGAAGAATGCCCATTGGCCAGTTGCATGAGGGCACCCTGGTGCAGTAGGGATCATGGCTGTGGCCCCATAATGTGGCATCAGGGCCAGCAGAGGGAAAGGGCAATAGTTTGGGAGCCAAGTGCCCCTTGTCTGGGCTCAACTGTTGGACTGGTAAGCTATAACTCTGCCCATGTTATTGCTATATCCCACCCATTCCACCTAGAAAACAAAGGGACATGGTCCCACCAACAGTCAGATTCAATGAACTAAGGACACAGGAGAGCATCCTGAGGTACCTACTGGCTTCCAAACACAGTCATTTGATTTCAAATTCACTGCTGAGTGTTTCTCCTTGGATGACTTTATGGCTGCATGAAGTTAACTCTAGTGTTAACTTTTCTAATATGAACCTGCTGCACTTATTGTACACAGATAAGCATAACAGTCCCAAGAAGACTGCATCCATCTACCCCAGTATTAGTGAAGAAGCTTGGAAAAGTACTGCACACAATGAGAGGTGCTGGAAACACATAGTCCCTGCCTTTTTTGGTACAAAGAAAACCAAAAAACATTTTAAAATTAGTCGTGTTTAAATGAATTTGTACACAAATAATGCATTTAATGCCATATCATTTAAATCTTTTAAGTGGATTAAGTACACTAGCATTAATATGACTAAAGCTCTAAAATGTCTGTTAAAAAAAGTAAGATTTTTCAAGAAAATCCAGGGAAAAAATGAGGCTTTCTCAAGACAGGTATCCATAACGAAGACTCTAATGATTTATCCAATTAAAATCTTGAATCTTGGTTGTCATGTGGGTTCTCAGCCAACGCTGCTCCCCAGGCCAGGGGGCAGCCTGCAGCACCCACCTCAGCACCACCACGATGGGGCTCTCGCTGCCGGTGAGCACAATCAGGCCTTTCCATATCATGAGTGCAGAAGACACGATCATGGCAAAGTTTAACACCTGGTAGTAAAGCTGCAATGGAAAAGGACAAACCACAATGAAAAACAATGGCAGAATATTCCCAGCACAAAGCTGGAGATGCGCTATAAAATTTGGAAAAAAGATGCAATTTTAGGACATGAAACTAATCACGCAATGTATAAAACTAGGTAGTATTTCAACTTTTGTCCCTAGAAAGAGCCTTTATATATCATCTCTCTGTAAGTAAGAGAAAGGGGAGGGAAACACAGAGCCATTGCAGGACCTGCCTTGCTAAGACCTCAAGGACACTCTACTTACCTGGTCTGGGATTTTCCAGCACCTTAGGCCCTAAGGGTTCTGCCACTCTAGTTCAACCACCAGAGTCTGCTGCTGTAGGCTAGTCACAGACACAGTCCAGAGCAGGGCACCAGCATTCTAACTCTGATCCACACATAGTGTAAATTCATCTAGAACTCTCCTTTAGCCCCATGGCCAAAGGCAGCTTCGGTGGAAGCTTCAGAGTACCACAGTGCTTAGCCATGAGGCCACTCTGCATCTGAAAATTACATCAAGAGTGAACAAAAACTTTACCAGCAACGATGGCTAAATTTTCCAAAAGTGTTTTAAAGATAAACAACAAATATTTGGTGAAGCGCACAGGTGGAAGGGTCACCCAAGTTACTACAGTATCAATCACTAGGTACATTAGCTCTGAGGACGAGGTGTAAGCTGACCTAGTCCACCTCTGACCCCGAGTGGAGGTCCACGGGGCTTCCCTTGCTCCCTCCTGGGGGGCACATATTGAAACACAGGCTCTTCTTGCTCACAGCTGCCTGACACACTCGCCAACTCCTGGGGACCAAAAAAGAAAGCAGCACCTGCCCACGTCCCAACGCCCTGTCAGGCTGAGGCTCACCTGTCAGCCCAAACGTCTGCCATCCTCCCAGAGGCTACAGAGGTTACGGCAGTGCCTAGTACTACAGGACTCCAGGGAGGCGCTGCACTTTGCTACCTGACGCAGGCTTCTTGTCACGACCCCTGCCGTTGTCCAGGTGATTTGAAGAGCCAGGTGGATGGCCCATGCAACACTCTGCTGTCCCAATTCCTGCACCTCTACGTCTCCAGTGACTTCCTTCCACAACTTGGACCGTCTAGTGTTTCAGCAACAGAGTCTGGAACTGAAACTGCTCTTTCCTCAGTCTCTAGTCCATGGCACCACCCCCAGGCCACACGTGGCCGCTCTCCTGGCATCCTGCTCACTTACACATGAGGACCTCCACCCCTCACTTCTGCGATGTAAAATCACTCACAGGGTGGGACCCTCATCCTACCCCAGGCCAGCAGCCTTTACTCCAGACACCACCAGTTTACCTCTTCAGGGAGTAAACAAATCTTCCTGGGAGAGATAGACCTGGGGTGGAGGAAGCAGGAGAGCTGGGGATCTAATCTAGTTTAGCCCTCCCTGCCCTTCACCTCCAGTTCCAGGGACACCCAGCCCTGCTGATTCTTTGAGGATTCTGCAGCACAAAGAGTGAAGAGTTGTTCCACAGCTTCCCACACAGCCATAAGGGTTTGGGCTTTCTCAGGCCGTGCTGGTTACGGGTCCCCCATTGCTGGCCTCCAGTTTCTGGCTGACCTTATTTCCTTTCCTGGACTTATCTTGGAGTAACTGATGACTTTTAAAATCTCCTTATTATAGTTTTAGTGTTTCAGAAGAAGTGACATTAGGCAGGTTAGATCCCATCCTAGCCACCTAGCAGCTTACCCTACCAGCTTTCCTGAACATCCTTTTGAATTGAGTCTGGAGCCAGGATCCAGATGGTGCAGCTCTGGACAACACCATTTTCCTCAAATATCCAAATTTAATTTTTTAGGGTTAAAATGTAGAATGTAGGGTTATGGACTCTAATTTTAGAGTATTGAATACAGTTTAAAATGCCATTTTAAACAGTTTAAATACAGTTTAAAATACACAAGGCCAGGAAAAGCAGGGCTGAAGATACGCAGAAAGTCCAAATAGGGATGTGCCAAGTGGTTCTGTCGGGTGTACAGACTGTTCTTCATGGCAGTAGCTCTCAAACATCCATGTGCACAAGAATCAGCTGGTCCTGTCTGAGGCCTGGATTTCAGACAGCTTCCCAGGTGATGGTGAAGCTTCTGGTCTAGGGACCACTGTTTGAGAACGTTATTGGTTCTCAACGCTGCTTGCACACTCAAACCATCTCGGAAGCCTCTGACATGTTGCATAATGGCCTCCATCCCAGACCAACTGAATCAGCAGGAGGGATAGACTACTGTCCATGTTTCCTAAGCAGCTGGCCAGGTGACCCTGATATGCAGGGAAAGCTGAACTACTGCTCTCTCCCTTCTTCCCCTCAGTTAAGACTCTCCGGTTCTAAACATTCCTCCCCCTCACAGCCTCCTCCAGGCTTGCACTCACTCTCTCTCCTTCATAGCTCTTCTCCAAAGAGCTTCTGCCCCAGGCTTCTCCCCTTCTTTGCTACCTACATTCATCCTTGGACCTACGCCATCAGTCGCCACGCTCACTAAATCCAACAGCAACTGCCAATCCTCACCTTGTTTGACCTTCTGGCAGCTTTCAACACAGATGACCATTTCTCCAAACCCTCTGTCCCTGGCTGCCAGGACGGTATGCCAACTACTTTCAGCCACTTCCTTTTGTTTTCCTGCCTCTTCCTTCTCCTCTACCTGAACTTTCAAATACTAGCATTGTTCCATTGTGCTAGCCACTCCCAATACTGAGATTTCTAGCTGTCTACCTGACATCCACTTGGATGACTTTAAAGGTACCTCAAAATCAACATGTCAAAACTGAACTGAATTTCTCAAAAGGTTTTCAGGGCTAGTGATCCTTCTCTCAATAAATGGCATTACTGTCGGCCCCACCATTGGAACCACCCTCTACTCATTTATTTGATACATTCTACCTTTTAAACATTTCTGGAATTTATTCTTTCCATCCATACTCATATCTATGCCCTGCTACCACTCTCATCAGGTCACCAACAGGCCTCTGTGAGAGCCTAATGGGCCTCTGACACCCACACATGCCTCTTCCGATCCATTCTCCATGCCACACTAGTATAGTCGCATGTCATTTAATGATGGGGACACATTCTGAGAGATGCGTCAGAAGGTGATTTCATCACTGTATGAACATCACAGAATGTCCTTAGACAAATCTAAATGGCATGGGCTATGACACACCCAGGCCATATGGTACAGCCTCTGCTCCTAGGCTACAACCTGCACAGCATACTACCATACTGAACACTGTAGGCAACTGTAATACAGCAGGAAGCAGTTGTGTATCTCAATATAGAAAAGGTACAGTAAAAGTAGGTTATTATAACCTTATGGGACCACTGTCATATATGTGGTCTGAACAATGACTGAAATGTCATTGTTATGTGGCATGTGACTATACTTGTTTCCAAATGCACATCTGCTCCTATCTATGTCCTGCTTAAAGCCCTTTGATTGCTCCCCCACTACTCTGAGGATGAGGACCAAACCTAACATAGTCTGATATATCCCCCCCCCCAGCTTCAGCTGGTGAAACTCACTACACCCCAGTTGTACTGGTTGTATCTATCAGTGCTTCAAATGCCACCAGGCTATCCCTCTGCCCAGAAAGCTCCCTCCCTGGACCCATTAGTATAGCAAACACTCACTCTTTTTTTTTTTCTTTTTTTTTTTTGCAGATTTTGGCCAGGGCTGGGTTTGAACCCGCCACCTCTGGCATATGGGGCTGGCACCCTATTCCTTTGAGCCATAGGCAGCGCCCACACTCACTCACTCATCTTAAGGCCAGCCTTAATTGTCAGTGCCCAAGGGAAGTCTGCCCTGACCAAACTTTCTGCTTAGAGGGCCAGATAGTAAATATTTTAGGTTTATAGGACACACTGTTTCTGCTGAAACCACTCAGCTCTGCCAATGCAGCAGGAAAGCAGCCATAGACAATATGTAAAAGAATAAGCATGGCTTTGTTCCAATAAAACTTTATAACAGGCTGTGCACTGTAGCTTGCCAACCTCCACTGAAGGCCAGCCTAGGTCTTCCTGTTATAGATTCTCACTGCATTCTGTACTTCTTTAAAGCATCCATCACAACTATTATGTCCATCATAGTTATGCACATAATTACTTAATGTGTTTTTCATACCAGACTATAAGTTCCACAAAAGTAGGGATCATTTCAGCCTTGCTTATAGCTATATCCCCAATATTCAACACAGGTCTGGCAGAAAGTACTCAATTTGTTGAATAAATACATATGAAATAAAATTCTTTAATACATAGTGAATGTGAACAAATCAGTAGTGAGAAAAAACCTATAACACCAACCAGAAAGACTAAAAGCTTAAAACTAATTTCCAAAGAGAAAATACAAGTAGCAAATAAACCAGACCAAAGTCTTAAAATACGTTGAGTGAAAAATCTAAGCTGTGGGATCTTAACAAACTATAAAACAGGTTGCAGAACAAACACAAGGAGATGCCCCAAGACACTGATAGGCTATCTTAGGATGGTAGAATTGTGAGTTATTGAATCTTCTTCTTTAAATTATTCTCTATTCTTTAAAATTCCTATGATGAGCATGAATTGATTCTAAAATCTAGAGGGGAAAAGTATTTAAAGGAATTGCCATTTGAGAGAAAATAATATGGCCATTAAAATAATCATTTAGAAGAGTGTAGAAGAACATGAAAATATTCTGATATGATGTAAGGTCAGAAAAGCGCAGCTCAAAGCTGTCTCTTGCTAATATTCTAATCATGTGAGATAAGTAATTTGAGGAAATTATGAAGAACACAACTGAAAGGGAGGACATAAAATGTGAATCAAAATAACTGTTAAGGTATTTTGGTGCAATAAATGAAAATGGGAAATTAAATATAATTCAATATTAAAGTTACACTCCATTTTTTGAGTACTTGGCTAGTGTGTACCAGCAAATTATGAAACTCTCATTATATTCCCAGAAGAGAGAAAAAGGAAACTGGAGTGCTGAGCAGACGATGTTAAAGTGTTGGGCTATAGCACATCAAACTGTTGCTTCTAAAGTAAAATCAGCCTTGCGGCTCACATCAGTCTAAAGCAGAAGTTGTCTACTGGGGTTCATATGCAAAACTTCACCTGTTCCGTGTGACTTAAAGGATTTGATAAATAACCTCAGTTTCAATATGAATTACATATCTGATTTGGAAAGCCCCAAACCGTGGTTTTAAACAAAGACTGCCATCATTAGAAAAGTTTTCAAGCCATCAGGCTCCACCCTGATAAAAGCAAATCATAAAATCTTGCCGCTTATCTAATCAAAGACCTCATACTAAGAATATTTTCTTATGCTTGATTTTCTAACCTTGAAAATTCGTCAACATTTGTATGATTTTCTATACCTGAAAAATTAATCAAGGGAAAGTAAAACTAATTCCTCCAAAAAAACTTCCTTTGAGCCAGACCTCTACCTTCAATGGAAGCAGCCAAATACACAAACACCTAACAATGAAACTGTGAAATCACAGGGCATACCCATACTTCCAACACCTTATTTTGAAGGCACCTACCAATCTGAGTTGAGGTTTAAAATCCTGGAATCTAAAAACATAATTTTTATTGAACTACTAAAAGCTGAATGGGATCTAAAAACAGACCACTAAGTTTCACTGGTGCCTTTTGTTGTTGTTCATCTCTGCCTACTGACTTTGTGCATTAGGCACTGACGAGTTGCAAAAGAGTTTAGAAGTAAGACCCATATTTGGTCATTATCAACCAAAGATGAAATAGCCAATGTCTAATAAGAGTTTTAAGCAAACGTTTCAACCCAAATATCCTGGCTGAGAGAACAGCAGCAATACCACTGGCTATATTTCTTCTTCTCTTGCTCACTGTGGAAACAAAGAGTCCTTGTCTTCCATGTGGCTTCTGACTTAATTAACAGTAAGGGGGAGCAACAGAGAAAGGAAGTCCTGCTTCCAAGACCAGACCAGCGGTCTGGAAGAAGAAAAACACACAGAAGGACAAAGCTTTAAAAAAGAGAAAGGAACCAGGGGGCAGTGGATTTAATTTCTAAATTTTAATTTCAAGACTAGCGAAATGGACAATAAAACCAGCTACTGACAGGCTTATCACTGACAATAGAAACACACAGATCCTTTAAAGGGCAAACTGGTTTAGGGATCAATACACCCATCAGAAAGCATTGTCTGAAGTTTGCCCATTATAACAATCAATAATCAGTGGCAATTTTAGAGATATTTTAAAAACCTAGCTAATAAGTCTAGATTTTTTTATTTTTTTGAGACAGAGCTTCAAGCTGTTGCCTTGGGTAGAGTGCCCTGGCATCACAGCTCACAGCAACCTCCAACTCCTGACCTTAAGTGATTCTCTTACTTCAGCCTTCCAAGTAGCTGGTGCCTTCCACAGGCACCCACCATAATGCCTGGCTATTTTTGGTTGTAGTTGTCATTGTTGTTTGGTAGGCCCGGGCTGATTTCGAACCTGCCAGCTCCAGTGTATGTGGCTGGCGCCTTAGCCACTTGAGCTACAGGCGTCGAGCCAAGTCTAGATTTTTAAATAAAGCTCTATATCTTAGAAGACTTTCTTATGAACAACATCAAAGCTCTGGACATTAGCTGTTAGTTTTTCAACTAGTGATAGTTTCTGATGGAACTCATCTTAATCATGGAAACTCACAGGAGTTCATCAATTATGAGCACTAGTTACAAACAGATCCTAAATACAGTTCATGAAATCCAAGTCACCAAACTCTCCCATACTACTGCACTAGTCTGAACTGCTATTTGGAAACACACACACACCATATAAATTCAACAGAGTAAGTTGTGCCCTGCCATAGCCATCACCCTACATCTCACTATAATGGAACAAATGAAACTGGATGCCATTAAAATATGAGAATTAATGCCCTTTACAAAGACAATCAAAACTACATATTAGGAAGGTTCCATTTTTTCACAGCACAATTTACTATTGTAGTATTAATAACCATCGTGATATTTAGGCCCTATATGTTCTCCAAATTCTCTACCTAAAAGCTTAAGCAATCATTTTTCCTTACCAGGAGGGCATCCTTACCAGTCCCTACTTAAGTTGTAGACATAAAGACCCAAAGACAGTAATGATGACCAATAAATGGCCGAGGAGAGAGCAAAAGAAAAGTTTTCTCCTTAAGTCCTCTTAGAAAGGAGTCAGAAATCAATCCCAACTGCCCAAAGACCCAAACTGCCTCCTACACTGATGGTGCAGTTAAAATGATGGAATCTTAGAAAGAAGTTAGCCACAATTTCTGGAATCCCTTTTGAACACTGGTTCAGCCCACAATGATTGAGCATACTTGTAAGCTTTCTAGGCACAAGGCGCATTATTCAGTCCCGACGAGTGGTTAGGGAAAAACTGCTTTGGGAGGCACCACTGGACAGCTCCCTTTGTCAGATCTTCCCTTTCGCCGGCCTTCCTGCCACTTCCACCAGTGGGCAGTCAGGCCTTTGGACTAGAGCCTCGTAGAGAAATCTGCTCCCTCTTCACCGAGTGGCCCTCCAAATACACGCAGACAGCTGTCACTCGCGTTCGAGTCATCTCTCCTACAGACAAGCTATGGCTTTCTCAACCACATTTGCCATCCACTGCTCAGGGTTTCTACTCTTCCCCTCCTGGCCACCCTCCTCTACTTGTGATCTTGTCAATGCAAAAAAGCGCGCACACACACGCCCACACGTGGGTCTGGGAAGATTTGAACACAGGGCCTCGGAAACCTGGGGGCTTTGTGCTGCAGCCGACTGTAGTCACCAGCAGCTGTCCTTGCCAGAGCCCTAGCCGGGAAGCCCCGACTCCCCTCAAGCAAAGCCGGTGCCGGCCCCCGGGCGCGCCCCCGACCCGGCCTCCGTTACCTGGCGCTTGTTCATCTTCCTCAGATCCCCGAAGATGTCCAATCCGGACGTGGGGAGATGCGTCCCCACCGCGCCCGCGCGCACCATGGTGGGGTCTCTGGGGACCCAGGCGACCGGCCGGCTCCGGGTGTCACAGACAGCTGTGGAGCACCGGCCGGTCCCCCGCCCACCAGCCCCGCGTCCTTGCGGGCCACGTGACCACGACTCGCTTGGGCATCTGGGTATCGTAGTCCCGTGAATCTTGGCCACCAGTCAGTCAAAAGGGGCCTAGGGGAAGAAAACTACCACTCCCAGAATGCTACGGGACGAGAGCCTCGGCCAGTGAAGACCCAGGGCTCTCAAGGAGGGCAGCGACGGGACTCCGGGACCTCGTCCGACCCTTGAAAGTGAACGTGGGGATGATCCTGTATATCTCGGGGGCAGCTCGGGTACGTGAAAACTCAAGAGAAACTGAATTTCCCGACTGTGGTCAGGCGCCATGAAGACACCTAACGCCCCCTTGCAGTCATCTAAATGTGTATCTTGGCCATTGGATAACCGCGAAGGGAAGGCGGTGCTTCTGCCCTGTGGGTGGGCTAAGCAGAATTGGGGCAGGGCCTAATGATAAGCAGAGTAGGTGGGCGGGGTCGAAAAGAGGCGGGACTTTTGACGCCAATGAGTTCTGCATTCTGTTAAAAGTTGTAGCCCCGGAATGCAGACTAGCGCCTTTGAAGTGTGTCTTGACCATAGTTGTGTCGCAATGGATGTTAATCGAGTGAATAAATAACGGCCTAATTTTACACACGGAGAAGCAGAGGCCCAGAACAGTTCGTTGGCATGGCCAAGATTAAGTAGCAGAGTCTAGAATAGAACTCAAATTTTTAAATTTCCGAATCAACACAGTCCTAATCATAGATTACCTTTAGTTTATTTGCCTACTAATTTATACATTCTTTATTTCATTCATTTAGCCACAAATCTTTATGGAGCACCTACTATGCAACTGACATTCATAGGCACTTGAGACATATCAATGAACAAGTATCAACTTAGAAATCATACAATCTGTAAGTTCAGAAAGGAGAACTTTATTTTTTGTAAAGGGTTACAGTCTGCTGGGAAGTGTAGCCTCTGGCAAAGACCAGAAACAAGCACTTCCAAGGAGGAGGGGATGAGGCAGGGATTTATGCTAAACAAGTTGGCCAACTATACATATTCAACAGGTTATAAGCAGGGTTTATGAATATTCATGAAGTGCACCTGCCGCATGTGTATTGAACAAACAACCATGTAACAAACATATGACCCATGTTCACCTTGGGTGGAGGCTTAATATTAAATATATTACAATTAGGCCCTATATGTCAAAAAATGTCTTTACAGGACACAAAGGCCCTCTAGTGCTCAGCCTTTGTAAAACTGGCCATAACTAGTTACCTTCTTTCAAGAGAAAGCTAAGGAAATCAGTGTCTTGTCCAATCAAAGCTGTAGTTGTGACTTGTGGTCAGCATCTGTTGGTTCATGAACTGCACTTGTTTTAATATTGATTATCTTGAAGCTTGTGCTCATTTAGCTGTTTGAGAAAAAGAAAAATCTTAGGACAGTTAGAAGATAGTTTATTCTTTAAGTGTAGAGGTGCATGACTTAACCTTTGCCTGGCATGGCCTTAGGTCTTGTTTATAATTTGATGTTTTATTGCCAAAAGAGTCTGTACTGCAGTCTCACGATCTGTACTAATCCTGGTCAGTTGCTGTGTCTAAATCTCAAAGGGGAGAAATATAATAGGTATAGCTGACTTCCTATCCTGTCCTGGCCAGGATCTCAGTTTTTCAGGTTTTTCTGGGGGTCCCCTTGGCCAAGAGGGGGTTCATTTAGTCAGTAAGATACTTAGGATTTTATTTTTAACCTACACGAAGATCCTTGCCTTCATGAAACTTATATTCTACCAGAGGCAGGCATAGTAGATAAGTAAATTAAATGGTACCTAAAGAATGGTGATGCAATGGAAAAGAGAAAAGCAGGTAAGTTGGATAGGGAGCTCTGGGGCAAGGGAACAGGTTGCAATTTAAACTATGCCAGGAGCTGACTTACCATGAAGCTAATGAAAGGTAAGCTTTGGGACCATTCACTTACAAAGGTGCTTCCAAGGCCTGGGAGAAACATGGCCATAGTTCTGTAACGTTTTCAGAATAAAGATACTCAAATTGCTATTAAGTAAGAGTTCTCTTTCTGCACATTCAGCTTTATCTCCATCACACTTTCCCTCCAGTTGGAGGAACAAGGAGCATTCTGGGGATCCAGCTAAAAAGCTACTGAGATACATTTGGTTTGGGTTCAGTGAATACATTTTTGTGGTCCATGGTCATTTCTTGCCATCATGGTGTAGAAATGGCTTTTAGGAATGCTGACATGCATAGGCCAACTTACCTGATGTCATGAAAGGAAGCGGCTCTAGAGTAAGGTGACCAGATTTTAACATTGGTAAGGCGGGATACCATTGGGGGGGGCGGGGCCTGACAACAATGCAGACTTTGATAAGCAGTTCTCGATAATCAGTTCTCAACAATTATTTGTTATTATTACAGTTTAACATTATAAAATTAAGAAAAATAATATAAAATGCATATCCTGGTGAAATAGCCACATGGCAGCCGAAAACCATATATTCCCTTCCTGTTCTCCCGTGTTCCCTAGCTTGTCATGCATTCTTTCTAAAAATCGGGGCTTTTTTAAAACACCGTAGGAT
>CAUYQV010183000.1:0-13989 GCA_963574575.1 Galagoides demidoff
CCAGTAAGATTAGCCCATATCACAAAATCCCAAAACCAGAGATGTTGGCGTGGATATGGAGAAAAGGGAACACTTCTACACTGCTGGTGGGAATGCAAATTAATATGTTCCTTTTGGAAAGTATCTGGAGAACACTTAGAGAACTAAAAATAGACCTGCATTTGATCCTGCAATCCCTTTATTAGCTATATATCCATAAGATCAAAAATCACATTACAACAAAGATATTTGTATCAGAATGTTTATTGCAGCCCAATTCATAATTGCTAGGTCATGGAAGCCCAAGTGCCCATTGTACCACGAATGGATCAATAAATTGTGGTATATGTATACCATGGAGTATTATGCAGCCCTAAAGAAAGATGGAGGCTTTACCTCCTTCATGTTTACATGGATGGAGCTAGAAAACTTTCTTCTTAGTAAAGTATCTCAAGAATGGAAGAAAAATATCCAATGTACATAGCCCTATTTTGAAACTAATTTATAGCTTTCATAGGAAAGATATAACCTAATTATAGCCTTAGAATATGGGGAAGGAGGAAGGAAGGAAAGAGAGGTGGAGGGAGGGTGATTGGTGGGGTCACCTCTATGGTTTATCTTAGAAGGGTACAAGTGGATCTTTCTAAAAGCAGAGTATGAATGTCTTACTAACTAAGGAAATGACATGAAGGCTACGTTAACCAGTTTGATGAGAATATTTCAAATTGTATATGGAAACACCACACTGTACCCTGTGATTGCATTAATGTACACAGCTATGATTTAATAAATAAAAATGCAACTCTACTGGCACTACGGGGATCACCTTCAAGCTACCTAGACAATTGGGGAAAAGCAGACAGAGAGTGAGCCAGTGGGAGACAAAAGGGACAAAATACACACAGTAGCCTTGGTGAGAAGGAAATCCATAAACAGTGCTCCCCCCACACCCCCACTGTCCTGCTTCCCTCCTAAAGGATCCACACTCAGGATTCTTTAAAGATGTTTTCAAGTTGCCATCTCCACATAGACACTGGAAATTGCACGGGTTTCAGTTTTGTCTTTAATCAAGTGAAATTACACCATAATTTTGTTTAGTCATTAAGATGTTCTACAGCAAATCTTGTCAACAAGAGCCATTTAAAGAGTTTTAATCAGTCTTAGTCAATCTTGAACAAGGTAGAGTTACGGTATTTGCAGTAAGACAAGTAGAGCTTGAGAAGCCTGAGACAGGCAGCCTGGGCGTCTGCATCTGTCGCTCTGCAAGCTGTTTGCACCCTGCTTGCCTCTTCTGTCATTTAGACTTGCTGGTTTGCATGGCCGTCGCCATGTCAGACTCAGCTCACACATCACGACATCATTTCCGCAGGTCCTAAGGCGAATGTATGTAGGGGAGGGACATGAAGGCAGGCTCCCGTGAAAGGGTGGCGTTCCTTTGGAGTTTATCTTTAAAAGGATTATCCCTTATATGTCCCTGTCTCCCCGAAGAGGCTGTAGTCCATGCAAATCCTGTAAGGATTGAAGGCTCTTGCGAGGAGGGGATAGTATCACAGAGCCCACTGCTGGATGCCTCCCCCGGAATGACGTCCAGCCCAGCTCACTCCCCTGAATTAATCTCAGACATCCCTTCATGTTTCTATCTGTTTCCAGCAAACAACAGAAATCTTCATTCAAAGTAGTTTAAATGATAAGGAAATTGTTTATCAAATTGTAACTTAGAGGTCCCACAAGCATCTTCAAATGAACTTATCTAAATGTCTTCAAATGCCTGCATTGTGCAGACTGCTACAAAGGGTGGGTAGCCCAGTCTGTCTGGGTGCGAAGTCCTGGCTCTGTCTCTTGTCAATTGTGTGAACTTGGGAAACTTTCTTAACCTCCTTGGTGCCTCCATCTGTAAAATGACGATAATGTTGATCACTTATTCATAAGGTCATTCTGAGGATTATATGAGTAGATAATTGTCACCTGCCTAAAATAATAGTATCTGGCATATAGTGAGTTTTGCGTGGGTTTGATTCTGTGTTCCCTACCAGCTAAAAGCCCGTCTACACTCAAACCTGGTCCTCTTCCTGGGCTTCCCACCTCAGCAAATGGCATTACTCTGACACCAGGCTGGGCTACATCTCCCAGGGTCCTATCCTTTTTCTTTTTTTTAATGTTTATGACAAAACCAATTTAAAACGATTTAATTAGTTGAACATCTGACTTCCTCTCCCGTTTGACTGCAAGCTTTGACTGCTGAAATTGAGGGCAGTGCCTGTGGCTCAGTGAGTAAGGCATCAGCCCCATATACTGAGGGTGGCAGGTTCAAACCTCGTCCTGGCCAAACTGCAGCAAAAAAATAGCTGGGTCTTGTGGCTGGCACCTGTAGTCCCAGCTACCTGGGAGGCTGAGGCAAGAGAATCGCCTAAGCCCAAGAGCTGGAGGTTGCTGTGAGCTGTGGGAAAAAAAAAAAAAAAAGACTGCTGAGATTCCATATGTCTTGTTTCAGCAACTGGCAAATAGTATTGAATGAATGAATGAGTTAATGAATAAATGCATGAAACAGAGCTCTCATGAACTATTAAAAATCAGAAATTTTAAAGAAGTTACCAAAATTGAAACCAATGATGATACAAGGGAAAATAATTTTATTGCTTGGTTTGAAAATTTAGCAGGGGAGGACGGAGGAGGGTTGTGTGGGGAGAGCTAGGGTCCCTGTGTCTAGCCTGCCTGCCTTTTTCTTCAGAGTGGTAAGAAAACAATGCCTAAAAATGGCATTTGGGGCCATCTTCTAGGTGGAGCTGGGAGGGTTTCCAAGAGAAGGCTGTCTAGATAGTGTTGCTTGAACAGGTCTGAGTCTTCAAGTGCTCAACTTTCTTAGTCAGGGTTATGGAAATATGTTTCCAGCTGTCTTCTGGATGTCCAGCTAGAAGCCCTTCAGACTCTCAAACCAAACAAGGCAAAAATTTCTCCCATCAATTTTCTCTTCCTCCTGTGTTTGTAGCATTAACATCCTGCCAGTCCCCAGCCCTAATCAAGGAAGTCATCCTTGGTTCTACTCTATCTCAGCCTCTTCTTGCCCAACTCTTGCCCAGGTGATGGTAAACTAGAAATGGTATCTAGAGCTCTTCATAAAATATCTAGATGAGAAGTACTGAGTTCGTTGCAAGGTTTGGCCCAAAGAGAGAGAGGACCCCTTGTGTGGGTTCCCTTCTCTTCCAGAGAGAACTCTCCACACTCCTGGGTAGAGGTCTGCTCAGGCAAGATAGTCATCAACAGCACAAAAACAGGCATGGCAGTGAAGATATCCTGGCCCAATTAGGCTCTTTTCCATTTGCTCATGTACATCAAAAGACAGTTCAGTTATTCTGAACTGATTATACTTCCTTCTCCTCTCCTGGGTCAGGCTACAGGAGAAGACCTCATCACTGACTTTTCTCTCTTTACCACATCCTTGGTATTACAGAGGGATCCTTGACTTGTGCAAATACTGACTTACTCCCAGGTCATGAGTGCACATACTATCCAGTTTACCTCTGTAAAAACCAGTTTAAAACAATTTGTTTGTTTTTTAACTTTATTTTATTAAGTCAGATATACATAGATCATGAATACATTCATGCAAATGTGGGGTACAATGTGCTGTTTTTTTTAATACAATCTAACATGGTTACATTAAACCAATCAACATGGCTTTCACTTCATTTACTTGATTATCGTGCCAAAACATCTAAGTTCTACATTTCACAGATTTGACTTGTACCCTTGTCCTATGTTCCATAGGTGTGACAAACCCTCCAGCATTCAGGAATCTACAGGTTTAGGGGGTGCCCTGATGTTGTGTCAAGTTCATGATCACAGCGTGAAGACCAATCACTTTCCCTTGGGCCATAAGTTCTGGACTTCTGAGTTCCAGAAGCACTACTTCTTCAGCCTCACCTGTCTCTCTTTTCCCTAACCCTTTTTGCTCTGTCTCACTCCCCCCGACATGCTGTACTATTCACCCCCCATCTCTCTCTGTATAATCTCTTTTTGTACAATCTCCCCTCTACCTGGAATGTTCACCTGCTGGCACCACTCTCCCCACAGACCACGGCTCTGTCATCTCTTCTTCCTGAGGCTTCCCTGACCTTTCCCAACAAGGTCAAATCCCCTATCCTGTCCTGTGTGACTCGAGTATCAGTTCAGACTTATCTGTGTGATTATATTACTGATGCCTCTCTCCCCCACTAGACAGTAAGCTTCTTAGGACAGAAATCTCGCCGATGTGTCCTAAGAGTCTAACATAGCATCTGGCACATAGAGGTAACCCCCACCCCTTACACTTTCTGTCTAATGAATGAATTACTTAATGACAGTCAGTTCCCTAAATGCTAAACGCATTTAGATGAATTAGATAACACAAAATCTATTTTCAAGAAGCTTGCAGACCAGTGAAGGTGATGACAGAAACACGGAAAGCTACAAGCGAGTATAAAACTTACAGATAAGAAGAGAGAACTTTTTATTCCTCCGCCCCTTAGAGTGAATCAGAAAAAGGAGAAGGAGGAGATGGGCTGAATCTTAAAGGCTAATGGGGAAAAGAGAATGACAACTTGGAGCAGGGGACAGTAAGTAAAGGTTATAGGGGTGAGAAAGTGCGGAAAGTTTTAATATGCTATGGACAGTCATCTCAAACGTTCCCACAGGGACTGGATGTGGAAGGCTTGCAGCAAGCATCAAAGCAGCATTTTATCAATGGCTTGGCCTGGCGACCTCAGTGCAGAGCTCCGATACGGCTGAGTTGGAGGCCCCTCCTCCTCCCCTAAGCCCAAATCCAGCATTTGGATTTTCACTATCTTCTATCTGTCTCACAGAATAGATGCCCTCTCACCCAGTGACCATCATTCTAGGGCCTTTTGTGGCCAGGCTGCAAGAAAGACCTTAGTTCTGCCTTAGTTTGAGAGCTGGTCACATGGGATGGGAGAGAAACCCAAGAGGGGGGGAAGAGAGATTATAGGGGGTCAGATCTGAGCTTCTTATGACAGTGTCTCTGCTCACAATGGCTTCTGCTCAGCAATCAGCACCCCAGTTCCTCCAAGAGCAGCAAAGAAGGAGATAAGCAGAGAGAGGGCCAGCGGGCAGGAAGGTGTAGGGCAGACTCTAATGCCACGATGTATTTTCATTGTTACAAAGGGATTGCAACCCACAGGTTGAGAACTGCTGGTGTAGGGGGAGAGGAGAGGGAGGTGCCATTCCCTACATTCCCTGCATAGGGGAAATAATGGGAGATAGAGCGGTTCTGTTTCTTCTCTCTGAAGCAACTTTCTTTTTTCACTTAATTAACTCTTATTCAAACCTCAAAGGTAGGCACATGTAATCTGAAACAGCTCAATGGACCTCTGTGACTATGCCCTTCCCAAAGACTGCCTCTTCCCAGGGCTGAGACCCTGATCCTCTAGACCAGGACAAAACTGCTTTTGCCTTTGACTTATCCTTGGCTTGTAGGATATAGGAGATACCTCCTTCATTGAAGAGAAACAGCCCTTAGGGAGAGACTCAGAGCTAGCCTGTTTAAAACTCTGTCTGCAGTAGCAGACTTTATACGGTCAGTCCACGGGGCTCTCTGTCCTGCCTACTCCTGCTCCAGACCACAGTCGGCCCTTGACACTGAAGCCCGCTATACAAGGTAAGGCCTTGACATTGACTACTTTTCTATTTGCCCCAGAGTCTGCCTTTTTCCCTCTACCTTCCTCTACCTCCTAACCCACCCTTGTCATTTGTTCCATCTTTTATCTATTTGTTTCCCCATCTTTAGCCCTAACCAGTTTCTTAAGCATCTTCAGCATAGGAGTCGAGTCTTACTTCTCTATGTATTCTCTCCTGTGCTCACACTTAACTTTTTCTACCAAATTATCAGGCTTATTTTGCACAATACGGTGAAATATATGTAGTGAAATTAGGAGATTCTGCTCCTTAAAGCTGAATAGTCGTGGGTGAATTACTGAGTATGAGATTTCACCATCTCTAAGGAGGTGATACTGGTACCATCTCATAGGGCTGATGTAAGAATGAAATGACATTATGTAAAGGGCTTCATTTAATGTAAGAGCACAAAAATTATTAGCTTGATTATTGGTGTGTTTATTAAGTGGTATCACTAACAGATTTCCCTTTCATGGGCTCTCTCTGGCAATGAATGGATTATGTGTAAATGCTGAGATGAGGATGGGGAAGGGCAGAGGGAAGGCAGAGAGAAGCCCTCAGATTTCCTTTACCCAAGCCTGCTGTGAATAAAACTTGTTAACTTGAGTCCGGGGTTTAGAAGAGTAAGAACAGTGAGCAGAAAGATAAACAGGGATGTGTCAGTCTTCTCTGCAAGCTAGGGCATTAGCTCATTTTCCTTTTAAAATAAAATAGGTCAGCTAGGTGAAATTCTGTGCACCATCTAAGGATACCAGATGGGCAGCTTTGAAGGGAAGCCTGCCCCGTATACGCATCCTCAGGACAAGGGTCTCCCTGCTGGATTTCATAGTGTCCACGCCTTCTCGTGTAGGAGGAATTGCAGTCATCAGAGGTGAACTTTCTGCTACGGTGTTCGTGTGTGTTTCTGTTTGTTTTCTTCAGTAGAGCATCCTGGTTAGGGAACAGAGTCAAAGAGATGTGACTGCAAAGTAGAGTTCCCCGACTCACTGTGGGTGATCATAGACGTGTTACCTTAATCTCTTGGAGCCTCAAAGTCTTCATGTGAAAAATGGGGTCAATATTCCCCACATTGGTTGGTTTTTGTATTAGGTGACATCACATATACAAAGTGGCATGTGTGTACAAGGTGCTCAAAATAAAAAGACGGCTGCTAGCGGTGGTGGCGGGAGTAACAGTGTTAGCAGCAGCAATTCCCACTGCTCTCATCGTAGAGGTAGGAGCAGGGATGGTAGCAGTGACAGGAGTGATGATAGTCATAGTAGCAGCAGTGATAGCAGTGGTGGTGGCAGTCATCTTAACAGTAATGTTTTCAGCTGTCTTCTCTTAGCTTTATTCTCTCTCATAAGTTTCTATCATCTGAGGTCATCTTAGGAACCTCTGAGAAGCTTCTAAGGAATTCAGCACACAGCAGGGATTCAGGATTCGGAATGAGAATGTGGGGTGGCACCTGTGGCTCAGCTGGTAGGGCGCTGGCCCCATATACTGAGGGTGGTGGGTTCAAACCCAGCCCTGGCCAAACTGCAACAAAAAAAATAGCTGGGCGTTGTGGTGGGCGCCTGTAGTCCCAGCTACTCGGGAGGTTGAGGCAAAAGACTCACTTAAGCCCAGGAGTTGGAGGTTGCTGTGAGTTGTGAGATGCCACGGCACTCTAACAAGGACTTTGTCTCCAAAAAAAAAAACAGAATGAGAATGTGCCGCCTCAAAGTACCTTGTTACAAGTGAGCTTCACATTAAGAAAACAAAGGAATGTTGCATCATTGTGAGGTTATATGTTGGTACCTGGGTTTATCTTAAAAACAGGTGGAGACTGGTTACAAAAAAAGAAAGAAAAAAAGAAAATCCTGTGTAGGCTGATAACTCAACTGCAAGTCTACCTTAAGCACTGTATCATCTCGTTATTACAAAAGGGTGGCAAAGACCTTGGCAGCATTATGTGGTATGTGTTCAAATCAAACCCTAGAAGCACAAAAGGGCTGAGTTCTTGACCTTGAGATCCTTGCTGGCAAATAGCCACTAACTCCAGCCAAGCATATCCACTCTTGCAAGAGGATAAAACACCTTGAAAAAACACCCACCGTTCAGCTGTGATCCCATATAATTTTCTTTGCTCATTGATTCCTTGTTCAAACTTCTGGGGAAACTAATTTGAAAGAAAGTCGGTGTTTTAAAAGGGGGGTGGAAGGGGCTCATATTTCCTGCGTGTCTCAGTTGGCTGGCAATAATGAGCATCAGAAAGCTGTATCCTTTCCGCCAAAATCACTTTCAGTATGAAAACCACATGTGACCTCAGACCCAACCTATTTATAAGTCTCTTCTACATGTCACTGGGAGAATAAGGCCAGCAGACAGGTTCTGGGGAGCATTGCTTGTCTAATGGAGATACCAGGGGTTGTTCCCAGGTGTGTATATTTAATAGCTCTTGCCCTCAGGCAACCCTGCAGAGCTGAGTTTATCCCCTGCAGATACTGATGGGTGGCAAAGTGTGAGCAGATCTGAAGATTGCAGAAAGTCTTGTGTCTAATGGCAGTGGTTTTGGTCCTCCAACTAGGAGAGGTTGCTGTAAAGAATGAGGAACATAAAGGAATTTTGTAATAACTTAAGTTCTGAGCCTGTGGTTGGGTCCTAGGAATGTTTCCTTTCTGTGTGGATCAGACGTTTTGCCAAAAGCTTGATTTTCCTTTGGGAGCAGTCTACACAGGGTAAACCATGTCCAGCAAGGTGCCCACCTGTGCCCAGAGCTTACTGCAACTGCTGTGCTCCCTGGAATCTCTGCTTCTCTGACACCCCAAAACCTAATCCCATAAGGTGACCAAATTTTAACATTGGTAAAGTAGGACACCATTGACGGGGTTGGGGGGTGGTGGTGGGGTTCTTAATTAAAAATTTGGTCTATGTGGAGCAAAAAAATGTCCATAGAACGCAAAAATAGTATTGTAATATATATATTTTAAATTTCAACATAAGTACAATTTACAAATAATACATTAAAAAAAATTATGTATAGGGCAGCGCCTGTGGCTCAAAGGAGTAGGGCTACAGTCCACCTGCAAGATCTTGCCCAGGAGGGGAGGAGGGAGTTTACATTAGTCTTTTCATTTCCAAATGAAGTTACATTAACCTCTTCATTCCCAAATGGAGTTACATTAACCTTTTCAGCAGCCAAACCGATATATTCCCTTCCTGTTGTCCCGTCATTCCCTAGCTTGTCATGCATTCTTTCCAAAAATCAGGACTTTTTAAAATGCAGCAGGATGTGGAACAAATTGTTAAAAATCAGGACTGTCCCATCAAAGTGGGACGCCTGGTCACCTTATAATCCCAGCATGTAACAACTTGTAGGGCACACTATGTGTACATGTTCTACTTGGATAAAAAAAAAAAAATTAAAATGTAATCACATTTGCTGGCAAAAGCATAAAATGCAGAAAAATGTAAAGAAGGACAAGTAAGCACATATAATCTCACATTCCTGGGATAACCATTATTCACATTTTTCTGAGTTTCCTTACGATTGTGTTATTGCATTTTTAATGAATTGATGGTGATAAAATATTATGGCTTTCTTATTTTACATATTTCATCTAATATTATACCATGAGAACATTGTCAAGTCATTAAAATGGTCTAAAACATTATTTTAACATCTGCATTATAGCCCATTAAATAGATTTACAATAATTTACTCAATTAGTCCCTTATTATTAGACATTTAAGTTCTGTCCAATTTTTTACTTTAATTTTTTTAAGTGTCACAGTGAACATTTTTGTACATAAACCTCTTTCCTCATCTCTGATTATTTCCTTAGAAGTGAAATTACTGAATCAACAATGAGAAAAACAGAAATATTTAATGAGCCAAAAGCAGTGGAATTGTTATATGAACTTTAAAAACCCTTGCATAATTGTTATAGATTTTTTAAACACTACATTAAAAACATCTTTCTTAAGATGTTCTTCACCCTGGGGCAAGTCACATCTGCCAACTTTTAGGCAAAATAGCTAGACTGCAATTGGAAAGGAATGCTTATTTAGACTATGACTTCTGCATTGAGAGATTACTGCAAATAGTTAGCATCATTAAATGATTTGCCCTGGAGCCTTCCTCACTTTTCCTTTCTCATAGATTATCCCCAGGAATCATCACTGACGTGTTCACATTTAGTGGCAGAGCTAGGAAAGGAACAGTGGATTTCTTCCTGACTCCCAGAGCCATATACATCATAGTATCACTGAATTTGAATAGATGAGGAAGCACTTAACTCTTTTACTATCTTGACTGGTCATTGACATTTAAAAATGAGTCAATGCAATAGACATTTCACTGTCAGACAAAGAGTTTCCTGGGATCTTAAATAAAAATAGTATTCAAGACTATTCTAGACTATTTGTGACTTTCTAAAAGGGAAAATAAGTCATTGATGGAACCAAAATCTATGATTTCATCAAATATAAGGAAAAGAAAGAACTCAGTCCTTATTTGGATTGTAGGATAGAAGGTCAATTCAAATTATTTGATGCTTGAATATAAAAGAAAGAAAACCATGTTTCTTAGGTAACTTTCATCTGTCTAAGCAGTCTCATATGATTTACCTCTTTTTAGTTGGTGTGGTAAGTCTCCATTGTCTCTGTCATGGGTCAGTGTCCCTGCCCCATTGATGTGGGCTCAGCAGTGTGATGAGTTTTGGGCAATGGAATGTGGGAAAATGTGACAGAGTGTGGGTTTAGACTTAGAGCCTATGATGTAAGAGGCACCTTGTGTTTCTAATCACCTTTCTTGTCCTACCATTATCATCATGAAAGGACATGCCTCAGGCAGTGAGCACAGAATATACCTAACCCAATTGACAACTTGAAACAGAGATGTCTTAGCTAACCCACAGACTCATAAGCAAAACAATAAACAGATACATTTATATAATAAAAACATTTAATTCATAAATATCGTTGTAAGCCAACAAGAATCTGAGGCTGTTTGTCACACAGCACTGATGCCACAACAACTGACTGAAACATATAACTGACATTTTTGGATCTGCTCACATTCTGTGCTTTCGTCCCATCCTCAAAAACGGCTCATTAATGCTACACAGAGAACTGATCATGACTTTGTAAATTATAAATCACATTATAATTGACAGACTATTTTATAAGCTGTTGTTTCATTTCTACTCATGTATTGCTTAACAATAGGGATATGTGGCTCAGAACCCATAGCTCAGTGGTCACAGCACCAGCTACATACACCGAGGCTGGTGGGGTAAAGCCTGGCCCCCACCTGCTTAACAACGATGACAACTGCAATAAAAAAAAAATAGTAGTGGGCGCCTGTAGTCCCAGCTACTTGGGAGGCTGAGGCAAGCAAATCACTTAAGCCCAAGAGTTTGAGGTTGCAGTGAGCTGTGATGCCACAGCACTCTATAGAGGGTGACAAAGTGAGATTCTGTCTCAATTAAAAAAAAGAAAATCAATAGGGATATGTTCTGAGAAATGTGTTAGGCAATTTCTTCATTGTGTGAACATCACAGAGTCCACTTACACAAATCTAGGCTATAGGGTATAGTCTATTTCTCTGGACTACAAACCTGTACAGCATATTCCTGTACTGAATACTGTGGACAATTGTAACACAATGGTAAGTATTTGTGTATCTAAGCATTGGAAAGGTACAGTAAAAATAGTTTTACAGTTAACTTTTTTTAATAAGTACACTCTAGGAGAAACAGTAGATAGTATAGTATAGTAAATACATAAACCAGTTAACAGCATTATTTATTATCATCAAGTATTACCTACTTTACATCTGTGGTTCCAGACCCCTGGGACACAAACCAATAGTAGTCTGTGTGCTGTTAGGAACTGGGACACACAGCAGGTGAACAGAGGGCAAACAAGCAAAGCTTCATCTGTATTTATAGCTGCTCCCCATCACTTGCATCACTGTCTAAGCTCTGCCTCCTGTCAGATCAGTGGTAGCATTAGGTTCTCATAGGAGCACGAACCCTAACACACACTGCATGTGCAAGGGATCCAGGTTGCACGCTCCTTACAAGGACCTAATGCCCATGATGTGAGGTGGAGCTGAGGTGGTGAGGCTAGCACCAGGGAGCAGCTGCGAACATAGGAAGGGACAGTCTACTTACAAGAAGACAAGTTCAGGGCTCCCACTGATTCTGCGTTATGGTGGGTTGTATAATTATTTCATTATACATGGTGTCCATAAATTTTGTGTACGATTTACTATGTTAAACTATCTTAAATTGCACATGAACTTTATGTTCATGCTTTATATTACAGTGTAATAATAATACAATAAATGTAATGTTCTTGAATCATCTCAAAACCACTGTCTGCCCCCTGCATCCATGAAAAAATTATCTTCCATGAAACCAGTTCCTGATGCCAAAAAGGTTGGGAACTATTGCTGCACATAATTCTATGTGCTATATGTAATAGCACACTGCCCAGAATCTCCACAAACATGTGACTAATGTATTGCACTACAATGTTACCCTGCCTATGTATGATGTCACCAGGTGATAGGAATTTCTTAGCTCCATTATAATCTTAAGGGATCACCATTATATATACAGTCTGTCATTGGCCAAAATGTGAGGTGGCACTTGACTATAATTCTCACAACAGAAAATGTAGTCCAGAGACACAATATGACTTGTATAAGGTCACACATTGACCACAAGTTAGGACTGGGGCTTGAAGTCAAGTGAAATCAATTAATAAGACACCCCCTTATACACACACACACACACACACACAGAACTGCAAAGAACATCAATACAAATGGTCCATTGAAATTTAGCTGCTAAAACGTTGACGATAAATACCCTCTGGAGATTATTGCCAGTTGGAATGGATAACAAGGAGAATCACATCGACGTGGTTAGAGAATTCTATTGGATTTTCACTGGTAGCCATTTATTCCATTCCTCTGTATTCAGGGAGGAATCTGACATGTCAATGTTATTTGAAAAGCAAAGCTTGCATTTCCTAGGGAAATTCTTCCCCTGTGACACCCTGGGTACAGCTCTGTGGCCACATAAAATGTTGCAGTAAACAACTCAATATATATTTCAAACGTTAATTGCCTTCTCAGACCTTGGAATTTCTCACTGAGCTCACTCACAAGTTTTATTGAGGGCATAAAATTTATTGTGTTGACATACCCTTTAAAGTGCTGAATTCATCAAGGCCAAACCAAGCCTGCATGACATTATGGAGAGTGAGTCAAGTTTTATTTATTTATTTATTTGTATTGGAAGTTTTGTTCTACACTTATCTCTTACATCACAACCCAAATTAAGTTGCAAAGTGGAAATGAAATACTCACACTTTTTAAAAGAAAAAAACCAACCCTTTCCAGGCCTATTTGCATAGAACTATAATGGAGCCACATCATCCATTCCTAAGTCTGGGCCTCAGCAGCCAGACAAGATGCTGAGAATCTGTGTTTGAAATGTCTCAGTCCAGAGTCAGAGGGGCCCCTTGAGATCCTCAGATAAAAGGATTTTGCTTATGAGACTTTTTGATTAGTTAAAGAGAAGTTCATTGTTATATGATGCCTTAAACTAGTGATTGTTCAAAAGGTTGTCTGTGAGAAGCTTTGCTGGCAACTCACATGTGGGCATGCCTGGTGAAGAGAATATCTAGCATAAGAGACCCCAAAACATAGGAGATGGCCCAGCCTTCTGTGAAGGTTTTAGCAGAAAGAATAGGGGGAAGAGAAAGGGACTAGGATGCTTTCAGAATATACAAAAATGGCCCAACAATCATAGACTTTTTTTGGACTTTATTTATTTATTTTAACTTTTTTTTTTTGGCTGGGGCTGGGTTTGAACTCGCCACCTCCGGTATATGGGGCCAGTGCCCTACTCCTTTGAGCCACAGGTGATGCCCTACTTTATTTATTTATTATTATTATTTTTTATTAAATCATAAATTTGAACATTGATAAATTTATGGGGTTCAGTGTACTGTTTTGATATACAATGTGAAATGCTTACACTGAACTAAGTCACATATTCATCACCATTATACTCATTTCTTAATAGTTTTGAAATGTACCATTGTATCATGCACATTAGGTAAGGTCTCCCCAGATATCCTACCTCCTCCCCAATGCCCCCACCCCAACCCACTCTTTCCTCTTCCCTTCTACATTCTTGACTATAGTTATGTTTTGACATTCATAAGAATGTGTAGGTGATTATATATTGATTTCAGAGTAGTATTGAATATATTGGATACTTTTTTCCCACGTTCTTGAAATACTTTACTAAGAAGAATATGTTCCAGATCCATCTATGTAAACATAAAAGATGTGAAGTA
>CAUYQV010183009.1:0-13248 GCA_963574575.1 Galagoides demidoff
GTGGTCCCAGCTACTTGGGAGGCGGAGGCAGGAGACTCGCTTGAGCCCAGGAGTTGGAGGTTGCTATGAGCTGTGATGCCATGGCACTCTACCCAGGGGGATAGCTTGAGGCTCCGTCTCAAAAAAAAAAAGAAAAGAAAATATCATGTGGAATGTGGAAGGAAAACCTTTCATGACTAAAGATGTTCTTGGTAGATGAATTCATAGAAACAGGAACTTGAAATCACCAAATTGTCTGCTCACAGGAGGATGGGAAGTAAAGGCAAAGCTCTAACAGGCCTCCTCAAACTACGGCCCGCGGGCCACATGAAGCCCGCCTAGGACATTTATCCGGCTTGCCGGGTGTTTTTGCCACCGCTGCCTTTCCTGCTTAGCAGCCAACTCATCCTGGAGCCTGCAGTCCGGCCCTCCAATGGTCTGAGGGACAGTGAACTGGCCCCCTGTTTAAAAAGTTTGAGGACCCCTGCTCTAAAATCTTGAGGCATTCCAGCTATCATTTAGAAGCTTGATAACCAGTGCCCTGTTATTCCTAATGCCAGCATCTCAGTAGGTACCTGGCAGCATCTTCTCGAAGTAGAGCTGCACTGGTTGGCCAGGGTTTGTTTTTTGTTTTAATATGTATCTTTCGGCTCTTACTTTTGTTCCTTCTCCAGTCTCCTCTATTTTTCCGTTCCTATTTTTTTTTTCTCCTAGGTAAACATTCTCACCGATATGTAAACTGTACACAACTGAAGCAAAACACAAAGCTGAACATATGGGTGGCATTGTACATTTTGGAATCACAAAGGAAGAGCTTGGGTGCCAGAACAAGACAGTGCCTTTCCTCCATTTAATTACACCGGTTTCCATGGTAATGAAAACCAAAGGAGCAGGGAAGCCTATGGAAGATTCTCCTGCTTGGGGCTTACACTGCGTTGGTGAAAGTTTCCTGGAGTCAGGCTTAAACTAGACATTGTCTTGCTACCAGTGACCTCGGACGATTCCAGCAGAGAAAGAAAAAGGCAAAAGAAAAAGAGAGAGACAGGTCACTTTTTGTGGCCAGTAAAACCATCAACTGGAACACTGGGTCTTTTAACAATGTTATTAGGGCAGTAATGTAGTAAAGTGCTACACTTTTTTATGACATAAATTAAAGCGAAAAAAGAAGAGACTAAAAAAGGTCAAATTTGTGCTTAACCTCTGACAAGTGTATTGGATTTTACGATATAATGTTTGCATATCATTCGGATTGATAACTTGATCCAAGTGTTTCAACCCATCTTTTCTTCGCCTGTTTTTTCTAATCCCAATATGTCTATTTATGTGTAAAAATGACTTTAAATCTAATTTAAAGAAAAATAGAGTATATATGATTTAATTAAGGTACTGTTTTTATATCCCTGATTTCCTTCTGGGCTTCCGTCCTTTCTCTCTTCTCGGTGTAAGTTCTGCTTTCTCAGAACAGAAGATTATTTGTCTTGACAGGAAGTAAACAATTAGGGGTTGAGGGGGGAAGCACATGCTTCTATAACTCGCTTTCATTGTCAAGCTCCACGTGGAGCCTAAGCTGGGGAAAGAGCAGCCAGGTAGAGCTGGTGGCCCAGAACCTGCAAATTCTCCAGAGGCCAACCCAACCTCTGAGTTCTAAGAGCAAGAACCAATTAGCCAGAAACTGGCTGGGGGCTAGAGTCACAGGTCACATCGGGAGCTGCAAAACTGAGAGTCAGGTGGCCGAATTAGGCGAAGAGTGAAAAAAGAAAGAAAATGAATTCTAGAGAAGACCCTGACAGTGAGAGAGAAGGTGCTAGAAAAGCAAAGGCAAGATTTTTCTGGGATCTATATGGCTGTGTTTGGCTTACAATTTCCCTTCGCCATGGAAGCTCCCCCTTTTCTTGGTTTTTGGGAGCTCGTGTGCAAATGGTGACATCATGCCTCTGGGCTTTATTCTGCCATGACTGACACTTATGCCTTGTCTTTCTGCGGGTTCCGCAGGTTGCTCCTGAACCGCTGTCACTTTTGGCCACTTGCAGGTGATGTGTTGTGGAAGTGTGCTCTTTGTGTCACCAGTCTCAAGCCTCAAGGCTTTCAGGGAGAGAAGCCTCAGCATCTGGCAATGGACTAATCCTTCCTAACAGGATCCAAGTTCACTCTTTGCCTCGCTCCTGCTGCTGTGGAGGGTGCATGGAAGCCCCCAGGAAAGGAACACTTTTCATCCCCAAACCGGCCCCGAGCAATGTCTGTGAAATGGTTGTCGTTTTTACAACAAATGGTCCTAGCACTTCTCATAACATGAATAAAATTATTATGCAAAGTAGTTGCTCTTCAAGTTCACTGATCCTTTTCCCTTTTAAATATCAAAAAGAACCAGTTCACTCTACTGATTTTGAAACAGACTTCCCAGTTAGGTTTTCCTTGGAATTATGAGCAGCTCTTGTGATTTGGTTTCTGATGGGAACATCTAGCATCTATATTTGGTTATTCATTCAGTTGTTCATTTATCTCTTCACACACCCAGAGACATTATTCAGGGAGAATTATGATGTGATGGCTACAATATCACTTTCATTATAGCTTATTAAACAGTAAGAAACTGCTATGAGCCAGTTTGCAATTCTAAATTCCAGGGACCCAAAGTCTGTCCTCTGTGAGTAAGTTCATAGGGAAAGAATAAATAAGTTGAGCAAAGGATCTAGCGGGCACTTCAATGTGGAAGCAGACAGTAACTCCTGGGGAGTGGAAAGATACCCAGGCAGGTTTCACAAAGGAGTGTTGGAAGGGTTAGGTGCTGATTTCAGACTTCACCAGGCAATGATCAAAGCTCACAGGAACTCTTCCTTGAGCAGCCAAGCTATAGTCCAATAGAAAGCTGAAGCCATTAGTTAGAGAGGAGGTGCAATTAGATAAGAGGAACAGGTGGGTGGGGAATGGAGTCTATCTCCACGTACGGTCAGGGAAGTAACTTTTCTGAAAGTTGACCCTAGTCACGAGAAGGAGAGTCACTGCCTGTGACTGTCCTCATACAACTGGGAACCACTGAGAACACATTGTCTTAGGTAGCAAATAGATGAACAGAATTACCAAAAAATGTGGCATCTGGGGGCCACGCTAATACCAGATCATCTCCCATCACAACACAGCTTCTTAGAAGGAATCTATCATTTGAATTGTTTTGTGACATCTAAAAACAACAACAAAAAGAAAAAAAATAGCTGAAGGCACCTTCCTTAGGCGGGAAGTGTGTCCATCCTTATCCATCACAGCATGTTCTTGACATGAACCCACACCAATGACAGAAAGTACAACAGAGTCAGCTGAGGCCTTAGGGCCAGGTGTATTTTATAGTATTGATGTCTGTAAGACATGTCTTTGTCTTTTTTTTTTTTTTAATTTTCTAATGCATCCCTAGGAACCTGTTGCAGCACCTGGCATGAGAGAGAAATTTAAAAGAGTATTTGTTGTGAATTGAATTGAGGGGAGTAACACATGGACAGATGTACTGTGCCTGGAGCCAGATTAACTGGGCCTGAACCTTGATTCCATTTCATTTAGCCCTCTGCTTCCTTCCCTTTAAAATGGAGATGTGAGGGTCATTCTGAAGCTCGGAGGAATGGAATACATTGAAGGCACTAACCGCAAGGGCTGGCGCAAAGTCACGCTCTACCTGGTGTATATCATCATGATTCATGTTGCTCGTTTCTTAGACCATCGCAAGTCTCAAGTCTGTAATTCTGGAACTCAACTTTTGTTATACATGTCTTTCCAGAAGTTGTTGAGGATCCAAACAATCTCAAAGTCAGGTAAACTTGACTTCCAAACAATGTTTTTTTAGTACATTGCTGTTGTACTTCCAATTCCTAAGCTACTACAATTGCTTTTCCTCTCCATCAATTTTCTAAGGCTGCTCTTGTTGAGGTCCTTACTAATTCCCTAGTTGCCAAACATAGGGATTTTTTTTTTAATTTCACCCAACTGGATTTTTCTGGAACATTTAAAACTTTTTTATTTTTTTAGACAAAGGGCATCAATTTGTTGCCCCAGGCTGCAGTGCAGTGGCATTATCTTATCTCTTTGCAGCCTCAAACTTCTGGCTTCAAGCTGTCCTCCTGCCTCAGCCTCCTGAGTAGCTAAGATTACAGGCATGCACCACTGCTCCCAACTAATTTTAAAACATTTTTTTTGTAGAGAGGATATCTTGCTTTGTTACTCAGGCTGGTCTTAAATTCCTGGCCTCAAGCAATCCTCCAAATGTGCTGGGATTAGAGGTATGAGATGCTGCACCAGCCCAGACACAATTCTTAAGCTTTAAAACCCTCTAATCCTCAAAGAGTTCTATTAGTAGGTAGTATTTTCTAATTTTGCATGAGAAAACCAATATATATGTTTGTTAACAATGCTAAACAATTGGCCTTTATTCTACAGGCAATTAGAGACTCAAAGATACCCTTTAAAAGGAGGGTTATATGACCTTGCTCAACTTCTACAGAAATACATATATCCCAGAAGTATGGTCAATAGATTGAAGGAATTTTATTGGTGCATAGAAACCTGAGGTAGCCTATCCTGTTAATGAAATATATAACGAATATATATAATGAAATATATAATATATAATGAAATATAAAGGCTGTGGCAAAAAATGATGGAGGGAGGGAATGTCTTTAGACATTTATTAGACATTATTATGAAGGCTTGTTGACTGGCTGCATATAGGTGGTTGGAAGCACAGCATAAGAATGTTTTAAAGTTCCTTGCTTGGTAGACTTTACAAACAACGTGTTTGTTTAGCCACATTCTATAATTTGGGTATTTAGCCTCTCAGACTGGCCTCGTGCCCTATTAGTCTTAATTAACAAGGTTCGGCTGGGTAAGCAGTTCCCCGCCAGGAGCCACCATGGCCTCTGCTGCTTTCTCCAGCTGACGCTTGCTACACTGCCGCCTTTTCCCCGCAGCCCGGTTCTGGCCCAGGGAAGAACAGTGTTTAGGCTGCTGGCTCCTTGGCCATTCCACTGTTGCTGTTCAGTGACATGGCAACACCATTCTCCTTCTGCCAGGCACCAGCTGCTGCCTTGCTGGGAAAATAAGAATCCAAAACTGTTCTTGGCTGAGTCTTCAGGCTCTTTACCAAACTCACGGGCTTTTTATATCCAGCCCCACCCACCCCACCCCACCTGCATTTCCTTGACGGATACTGCAGGTCTCTGGCAAAGCTAGTGAATTCTTTCTTCTTGCCTTTTGCAATGGGTCTCCTTTTTTTGGAAGTTAACAAACATTTATTGAGTGTCTATTGGAAACTGCCAGACTTATGAAGGGGACAGAGGGGCAGGGCTAGTGGGTAAAGAGAAAGGACGTTCAGAATCAGGAGATGCTGCTGCGGCTAGTGTAGGCATCAGCAGGCAGTTCCACATGTCTGTAGGAAAGAGTATGGGTGGGAGGGATGCAGAGTCTGGAGGGAATGCTGAGAGATGGTGCTGGAGCAGGAGCAAAGAGAGAAATCATTAATGGCTTTGCATATCATAAATTAGAGTTCAAAATTTATCCACAAGACAATAGAAAGGCCTTAACAGGTTTAAACAGGGGTGTGATGTGTCCGATTTGCTCCTTAGAATTTATTCTGCTGCAATGCAGAGGTTAAATTGGACGAGAAAGAGAATCCTGTTAGGACTTCCGGTAGCTGGGCAGGTAAAAGTTATGGAAACTGAACAAAAGAAGTAGGACTGGGAAGAGTGGAGAATGAGCAGATTCAAGGGATTTATAAAAAGGTTGATTTGATGAGATTTGGTGATTGACCAGATTGGAGGGAGAAGGAGAACAACCGTGTCTCTAGGTTATTTCTTGGGCAATATGCCTAATATAGAACTTGACTGTGAAACTAAATTCACGAAATACATTCAACCTCATTGTCACCTAATCTCCCAAGATTCTATTCTCTCAAACTCTTTGTTTTGAAGCCTTGGAGTTTTTTTTTTTCTTTCAAACTAATGTCCTCTAGTAATATTAAATCTACCCTCGAACCCTGAAGGAGGTTCTGTCATTGATAAACATCAAGCATCTTGATGGGTGTTTATGAATTACCAGTGGCCACCCTCTTGTCCCCAAGTTCAGGAAACTCTCCAATGTACAATGCTTTGAAAAGTGGAGCTGTCCCCCTGGGAAGTGAATCATGCTGGTTTTGACACATCTCGGTTAAGTGAGAAGAAATAATTATAAAATCTCATGAAATCTTCTCTCCAGCACGACACCTATGGGCTAACTGGATAATCAGTGTCCTTCTCTACTCAACTGAAATGCCACCTAATCTTCAGGTATTACCTGACACCCCACCACCCCCTTAAAGCCATACCCAGCAGTTGGGTTTCTCTTCATCTTTCTTAGTGAAAGTTGATCCTATCCATTTTGTCCATTTTTTCCCCATTAATTGAAGGACTTATAGAGGCTGTATCATGTGCTGGGATCTGGTACTAGCCCCTGGGAATATATACAGAACAGGACAAGTTGCCTGTACTCATGGAGCTTACATTTGGTGAGAGAAGGCAGACAAATGAGTGAATAAACAGATAAGTGAACCAGAAAAGTTCAGAGACTAAAATGTTACAAAGAAAATTAAAAGAGAAAGTGTGATTAGGGCCAGAGAGGGCTAAGTAATTTAGACAGGCCAATATGGAAAACCTTATTGAGTGAAGAGTGATCAGAAATAGAATCCAGCCAACTGGTAGGTTTAGAGGTAGCTCTTTCTGGGCAAAAATCCTAAGGAAGAGAAAAGTTTGCCTTGTCCGGTATAGATGAATGCTTTGCTGTGTCTGGAACATAATTTATATCCATTTGACTTATTTTATTCTCTACTTTTCCATATTTGCACTCTGTGGGTTTCCAGGCTAATTGGATTATTTGCATACATATTGTTTCTTGCTAAAATCCTACACTCCTCAAGGGCAAGGGTGTATCATATACTTCATCTGTTTTCCTTACAACTTCTAGCACAATGCAGAAACATTACTAGGTGCTCAATAAATTCTTGCTAAATTCAATTGAATTTGCAGTAATAGGATTTTTTTTTTTTTTTTACAATATGAAGAGTGAACAAAAGAAATCTCTACTAAACAACACAGTGACACTGTAAAAAGGATTTAGGAACAGATAAGTTTCTCCACAAAAATAGTACACTTTCGTTTTAATGGTTGTTATCCCTCAATTTGTTAAAGAATTGTCTTAGTTCAGAAAGTGTTTCCTCTGACAGCTTTCCACATCTTCAAGAGAGAGGAATTTGCCAAGACAGGGCTTTGGTAATTATAAATAATTCTATTTGTGGCTGAAACACAAGAGCAGGGAAGAAAGGAAAATTTATTTTCTGCATCTAGCAGCCAATTATCTGGGCAAAAGGCAAAGAGAGGGACAGGTTCCAGAACCCTGAGTCGAAAGGGAGTTTATGAAAGAGAGTGGGTCTGAGAAACAGTGAGGAGCAGAGAAGAGACACTGGGGAGACAGTAATTTCAAGGCTAGAAAAGCTGAGAAGCTAAGGTGGCCAAGCTGGAGACGGAATGAAAAATAACAGAAAGACAGAGTGGAAGAGGGGTGAAGTCCCAGGGTGGGGAACCTGCAGCCTGGGGCCACTTGGGGCCTTCTAGGTCCTTGAGTGTGGCCTTCCTTTTGGCTGAATTGAAATTTTATAGAACACATCTTTCTAATAAAAGGACTTGTTCTGTGAAATTTGGATTTGGTTGAGCAGCTACCCTTGGGGATCTGGAGGGCCCTGTGTGACCTCGAGGTTCCCTGTTAGACTCAAAGCAAGAAGATCTGGGTGCCCAGGTGATCATCTTGGGTGAAGTCAATGGGACACCCAAGTATAGTCACAATGTCATTTGTACCTTCATTCTTTAGCTGGTTCATAGATGCACCTTGTGCCCAGAACAGCTCCCAGTGTGACCCTTTACTTCTTGTCCTCATCTATATCCGTGACCCTTCTTGGCTCTTGGCATCATTGTGTTTCTCTGCTGCAAGGATCTCTATAGCTGTGACCCCCTGCTGCCATGGTAACACCTAAGAGCTCATCAGTGTTTTAAACAGTTCCATCTCCACAGCCCTGATCTTGGAGGTCCCTTCCCTCTTTCACCTCACCTCTTCCTTTCTTCCCTTCTTTAGTCCAGCATTTCGCCCTCATCCTTCCAATTACTCATTTATTCCACAAGTATTTAAAGTGCCCACTATAGGCCAGGTGCTTCTCTAGGTACTGAGAATACAGTGGTGAAGTAGGCCAAGTCTTTTTTCTAAAGGAAAAGGACAGTTTATAGAAAGGAAGATTGTATATAAATATAGAAAAGCTCTTCACATAAGGAAAGAAGCCCTCCCTCTCTCGTAATCAGCAAAATGCAAACAAAATGCTACGTGGAGATAATCATTTTTTACTTCTCAGATTTACAAAATTCACTGATTAACTGGGCTCTTGTTTAGCAAGGCTGTGGGGAAATAGGAACTTTTACACACAGCTGGTGGGAGTATAAATTGGTACAATCCCTACTGAGGGCAATTTGGCATTATTTATCAAAATTATATGTATATGTAGCCTTTTACTCACTTCAGGGAATTTATGCCACAGCTATATTTGCACACAGGCAAAATTACAAAGTTATCTATTGAATTGATAGAGAAGAATTATGAAATACCAAATGTCCATTAATGGGGGCATATAGTTAAACAAAGTTGGTATATAATAACACATTATGCCCTTGTAAATCAAATAATCCCAAACCTCTAAAGCTCCCAAACAAAAATAAAATGAAGGCTCCCTTTACACACAAATGAGGGGAGAACTGCAATATGGGAAGAGCCAGGATTCCAGCCATGTGTATAATATGTGCTCTCTTCTGTAAAAAAAGAAAAGTAAATCTAAGAACCTATACAAGTATTTGCTTATATGTTCGCAGGGAACCTGAAAAGATATATAAGAATTTAATAAATGTGGCCATTTTCTAGTGGAGTGGGACCAAATGGGTGGGAAACCACAAAACTTTTTACTATACATGAAAATTATTTGGTTTCTGAAACATATGAAAGAGGCAGGTGGATCACTTGAGCTCAGGAGTTCAAGACCAGCCTGAGCAAGAGCAAGACCCATCTCTACTAAAAATAGAAAAACTAGCCAGGTTTTGTGGCAGATGCCTATAGTCCCAGCTACTCAGGAGGCTGCGGCAAGAGGATCTCTTGAGCCCAAGAGTTTGAGGTTGCTTTGAGCTGTGATGCCACAGCACTCTACCTGCTATCCCCTCATCCCTCTGCCAGGGTGACAGTGAGATTCTGTCTCAAAAAAAAAAAAAGAATTACTTAATCAAAGGTATTGTAAAGTTCATCAAGGGAATGAATGGTGAAAAGAAGTGCTATTTTAGATAAAGAGTCAAGGAGTGCTGTTCTGAGAAGGCAACATAGAAAGAGAAAACCTAATAAACTCAGGGGACCTTGGAGATGTCTTGAAGAAGAGTGATCTGAGCCAAGAAAAAAGCAGGTGCAAACACCAGGCAGCAGGAGCATTCTCATTACAGGAATCAGGGAATAGCCTAGGATTTTCACAGAGGTGGCCAGGGACAAAACCATGCAGAGGCTGTGGGTCTTGGTGAGGGTTTTGGATTTGTTTTCTGTATGGACTGCCATTATCTTCTAATGTTCTGCACATGCTTCTAGCCCCTTCTTCTTTGTGTTTTTTGCCTCCTGCTCAGCTGAAAGTGCCATGACCAACAGTAAACATTTCCTCCCTTATCCTCCTGCTGCTATCTTTTGCCAATCTCCATCCTTGAACAAATTTCACTGTTCATGCCCCCCCCGCGCCCCCCCCCCCCGTGGTGGTACTAACGATGAGCACCTGAGGCTGATACATGACTTCTCTGCAAATTCTCTCCAATCACCCTTGACAATGACTTCATTCACCTTGGATTTTCCTATTGCATCTGTTGCATTGACAGTTTCAGACTTCCTTCTCTCTCTGCCACCCCATAGTCACCACACATTAGTTAATAACTCCACTCCTTGGTTTAACATGAATTGAATTCACTTGAGTTCCCCTAATGGAACCCATGATCTTCTCTTCCCTCCAAACCCACTGTCCCACCTGCCTTAGTGAGTGGTACCCTCATCCCTCAGTGATCCCATCAGGACCCTAGGAATCACCCATGATCCCTACAACACCCACATCTGACTAGAGCTGTAGTGTTGTTATATCCCGTAATTCCAGCCTTCTAGTCCAATCTCATTGCTTCTGACTCAGATCAGTCCCTAAGCATTGGTTATTTAGAGTACTGCAATGTCTGTCTCTAAAATGGAATTTACCTAACTTAACTGATCACTGTCCACTAACATATACACATTTCCCCCAAATTTCCAATAAGTATAACTGCTTATATTATTCCTCAGTTTAAATATTCTCTAAATATCATCTGCATAAAATAAAAATTGCTTGGCAAAAAATCCAAGGTTATTTATTATTTTCTTAGGGAAGCATGTTTTAACTTCTTTGATTTTTACTTCTTCTCCAAGATGGGGGTAATAATGGAAGCAACCTCATGGGGCTAGCATGAGAATTAAGGGAAGATAAGATGTGCATTGCTGGGAAGAGAACTTCACTGTATTTAATATTCTGGAAAGCTAGCTATTGTGATTAGCTAGTTATTGAAGGGAACTTGACTATATTTCATATTCTGGAAAGCTAGTTATTGTGATTAGCTATTGTGATTATTATCTATTTTCAACCCATCCTTACCCCCTCCTCAACAATATTCTGGAAAGCTAGTTATTGTGATTAGCTAGTTATTGTGATTATTACCTATTTTCAACCCATTCTTACCCCCTCCTCAACATGGGTCAGTCCCAAAAACTACCTGAAGTTTTATGACTAGTTTCTGGTCTTTCTCTCTCTGAGTTTATGCATTCTATTTGGAACACCCATCCATGCATTTAGCATCAGTTCAGACCTCCAGGGCCATAGTAGAGTAGATATCCATGTCTGACAGCATATGAAGATTGCCACCATTATATAGTGTTCATGCCCTGGTGTGATCTCTTCCTTCCCCTTGAGGATGGGTGGAACCTTTGACTTGCTTCTAGATGTACAGAGCAAGTGCTTACATGCCTTTGATTATGTTATGCTATTCAAGATTGCACTTCCCATTTTGCTGGCGTCTCACTTTCCCTTGCTGACTTTGGAGAAGTAAGCTGCAATGTTGGAGTACTACATAGAGAAAAAAAGGGGGGATGTCCTACAGCTGTCACTTGGCAAGAGAATGTAATCATTATTACAGCTCTTAGAAGGGAATGAATGCAACCAACAATGATGTACACTTAGAAGAGGACCCTTCCCCAGTCATATTTCAGATGAGAACATAGCCCCAGCCAATACCTTGATTCCAACCCTGTAAGACTCTGCATAGGACCCCGTTAAAAAATACCCCCAAACCTGGCCCATTAATATTGGAAGATAATAAATATGTATTGTATTTAAGCTGCTAAAACTATAGTAGTATCATTATGTAGCAATAGATGTCTGATACATTATCTATCTATACTCTCTAACACCACAGCCTTGATTACAGCCCTTATCTCTTGCTTACTCTGTGTTTCTCCTCTGGGTTTGGAGACATGTGAGGGAGATGACTACATTTTCCTTGCACAACAAGGATTATCTATTTAGTAGCTAGTAGGTATTTAATAAATGTTCATTGAACATATTTCTTTCCTATAATACTTGCTGACAAAGCGATTGGATTTTTGATTGGGTGCAAGGGGGTAAAACTTGTTTTGCAAGTGTATGTAACTGAAATAGATCATGGGGTTAAAAATGACAACTGCATAGAGATGTGAGTCTAAAGCCAACTTTTCAATGGAGTTTTCTTGATTAATGAGTCTCTTCATTTATACAGACACTAGAAACATTTTTAAAAGTTCTGTTTTCTCTTATAGTCTACTTTCAAAGGCACTGACTTCTCATTATTAATAATCAAACACCACTCTGGAAAATGAGCAAACTTGAAATGACTAACTTTTAGCTTTTAAGGCTTGCTATTAAAATGAAAAGTTAAAATTCCTTTTTTATAAAATTGATGGTACACTTTCACTTGGATAATTTAGTACTTTGAAAAATGGCAGTGTTCTTGTTTCATCTTTTGGTTAACTAATCTGTTTGAGGAGTTTCCTTGCTGAGAACATTCTAAGGATTGGTTTGTTTGTTTGTTTTAATTTTTTTGAGGGGTTGTTGGGATCAAGAACTATATCATATTATTCTCATTTTTATAAATGTGTTTCCTATGAAATTATAACAAAAATTTTAGCCAGAAACCAAATATTCTAGTATGATATTTATTTTTACCAGCAGATAATCAATTAATATTTATTGAAGTGAATTAAGTCTAGTGTTTATTGTGAATACATCTGCATGAAGATAAAGTGAGATCTATGGGATTACATGATGTAGGTTTGTATTATAGTTCCAAACTACATCATAAAGGGCATCCACATTGGGAAAAAGGAGGTCCAGCTATCCCTATTTACTTATGATACAATTTTATACCTAGAAAACCATAAAAATTTCACCAAAAAACTCCTAGAATTTATAAATAAATTCAGCAAACTTCAGGTTACAAAATTGATTTACACAAATAAAAACCATTTCTATGTACTAATAAAAGTCAAGCTGAGAGTTGAAACAAGAACTTAATACACCATTCACAGAGGCTACAAAGAAAATAAAAGTCTGGCTCAGCACCTATAGTTTAGTGGTTAGGGCATTGGCCACATACACTGGGGAAAGAGGGTTCGAACCTGGCCTGGGCCTGCTAAAAACAACAATGACAACTACCACCACCACAACAAAATAGCCAGGCAGGTTCCTGTAGTCCCAGCTACTTGGGAGACGGAGGCAAGAGAATTGCTTAAGTCCAAAAGTTAGAGGTTGCTGTGAATTGTGACACCACGGCATTTTACCAAGGGTGACATAGTGAGACTCTGTCTAAAAAAAGAAAAGAAGAGAAAAGATAAGCCAAGACAAGACCAAGCAATATGCTTAATCAAGTAGATGAAATATCTCTGCAAGGAAAAATATAAAACATTGATGATAGAAGGCTGGGTGTGGTGGCTCATGCCTTTCTGTAAACCTAGCAATCTAGGAGGCCAAGGCAGTTGGATTGCTTGAGGTTGGGAGTTCAAGAACAGCCTGAGCAAGAACAAGACCCTGTCTCTACTCAAAAAAAAAAAAAAAAAAAAAAAACAAACGAGCCTGGTATTGTAGTTGGTGCA
>CAUYQV010183013.1:0-40513 GCA_963574575.1 Galagoides demidoff
AGTGTGCTCCTCATTCTTCTCTCTTGGCTCTGCTCCAGACCATCAGCTAAGTAGCTAAACTTCTGTCCTTTCAGCCTCCTTCTGGACGGGAGCTTCTGTAAAAAGCTGGCTGCAGTCCGCCATCTTGGCTCCGCCCCCCCACGTGGGGGTATTTTGAAAGTGTGTGACCTCAAAGCCAGAGAAGAGAGGTGCCTAGTCAATGAGAGAAGTGACCTGGATTCTGCAGGTTTTGCAAACATTCCTAAGCAGTGGGTGTCTGAGGTTAAAAGAGCTCTTAGGTGGACATCCTTGTAGAAAGCAGAAAGGCCTGGTGGGAGTCTGAGAAGGGCACCCCTGCAGTTGTGCTAGGGACAGTCTGCACAGCTACAACACAGGCTGGCTTTGTCCCACTGCTGTGCTGCCCTTGCTCTCTGAAAACTCCTCACCTGGATAAAGCCAAGAGAAGGGTACCAGCTTGGCCAAGAGCACCCCCAGACATTGGCAGCTGGGAAGGAATTTTACCCAAGGTAGAGGGTATGGAGGCAACTGCCTTCGGAGATTTGGACAAAGACACTGGGCTTTCGATTTGGGGCTGATGTCTGGAAGAGGTACAATGCCACGCTAGCAGGGTGTGGTCACTGCATCACACTGAAAGGGGCTCCTCCTGCCCTCTCTGGACCCCTGGGCATCTCCAGTGCTGATAGCCCTCTCTCCAGGGTGCTAACCCTGGGGTATCAGAGCCCCTCAAATCCCCGAGTCTCCACTGTGCTGTAGCCAGCATCTTCTCCCATCCTAGCTAAGCCCTCTTGTCCCCTGTGCGGAATGGTAGGAGGGAGCTGGGGCTGTTCATTCCCCCCCAATTAACCCCACCTGCCCGAGGGGAGCTCTGGCCCTGGATCCAATCTCAGCCTCCCTCCCACTAGTCATTAGTCTCCCCTACTGCAGGTAGAGTGACAGCGGGCTCTGGAGCTCCTGAAAAGGCCTTTGTTTTATCGCCTTCAGTTCAGATGCTTCAGAGCACTAGCAGGCCATATTTTAATCTCAGGTCTTTGCAAACAAAATCGTTAAAAGCAGATGGCTGTGAAGACTGCCATGAATATTAATAGATATTGAAAAAAAGGCCCCTTAATCTTTCCATAAATCTTTCCGAGGAGGTGGGGGAAACACAGGGAGGAGATGAGGGCTGCAGTGTAGTCGCAGGTACCTGGGCCCTTCCTATCAGGGCTTGGCCCTAATGACTGAGTAATTAGCACAAAGGTAGGTGGTTCCAGCCCGGGGCTGGGCACTGAAGTGGGCCTGGTGCTGCAGGCCTGGGCTTTAGTCTCCCGTCTTCTCCTCCCTTTCCCCTGCAGAGTTGGGGTCCATGAGCCAGGCCTCTGCTCAGCACCCCAATTCGTGCTGAGGCCGGTCCTGTCCCTCTGATGCTCCATGTAATGATGTGACTTTGCCGTGACCCACTGTGTGTCAATTTCTACACATGCCAGTCATGCATCAACCTGAGATGGGATTATCATCCCATTTCACAGATTAGGAGGTAGACCCAGGAAATAGAAACCATCGGCTCAAAATCACCACATTCATAAGCAGAACAGAAGAGATCTGAACTCAAATCTGTTTGGCTCTGACCATGCGTTAGGAATCTTCTGGGACCAACTCAACTCTCCAGCCACCATGCCAAAGTGTCACCTGTGCTCAAGCTTTTGAACTGGCCACAATCCATTCATTTGGATTATACATTTCCCTCTCTTCTGAGTTGTCCTTTAAAATGCAAACACTCCTGGGAGAGGTAACCTATTAAGTGGCTGAGAAACATTAAAAGCTGTTCAGCTGCATAATCCAGGCCCTGAGTTGAAGTCTTAGCTCAGCCATTTTCTGGCTCTGTGACCTTGAGGCAGCATTTAATTCCATAGAGTCTGTTTCCTCTGGGGTAAAAAAAAATGGGAATAATGAAACAACCCTGTGAGGTAGATGCCACGGGCAGGAATTTGGGAGATCAAAGATAGGAAAGCACTTTGAAAACCGCAAGCCCCTCTGTACCTGCAGAAGGATACTGTCTTCACTGTTGTCCGAACATCTTATCCATTTCCAGGCTCACTTTCCTGGAGATAGGAGGGTATAAGTAACAAGGGGGCAGAAGTGAAGAGGTCTGGGGCAGGGGGCCTGGGCAGGGTGGGGGTGGCAGGAAGGAACATGGGCGATCTACAGAGCCAAGGGCATTGGTCCCACCCTTTGCTTTTGTTGGCCAGCAGCTTGCTTTCTTCTATATGTTTCAAATCTAATCCAATCAATCTTTCTTCTTCCCTTCTTTCCACCTCTTCCTCCCTTCCTCTCCTCTGCCCCAACTCCCAGGAAACATTTTCTGATCTTTCTAATGTTCTAGGGTTGGGGATTCAATTCTCAACATAAGCGGTGGGGTCTCTGCATGAAACAGGCAACAAACAAATAAATAAAAATAGATGCACACTGGATAAGCATTTTGCGGGAAAAGGGAACAGAGCTAAGGAATAATGGGGGGACCTATTTTAAATAGGAGGAAGGGCCTCTTGGTTTTCTTGGCAGTTTCAACAAAGCTGGGGTATGTTGGTATGGTACCCCTTAAGAACTATGCCGGAAGGTGTTTATGGGAAGCAGGTAAGAGCCAGACAGTGAAATGAGCAGAGTGATCCAAGGCACCATCTTTGGCGCCTGCTTCTTTCCCAACCAACCCAGGGCCCAGACTCTACCCGGCATCCAGTCCCACCCACTGACTCCGCCCCCAACCTGGCCCCGCCCCTTGCCTGGTCCTGCCCACAGGCACCTTCCTGATACCTGGTTTTATCTGTCTAGGCCTCTGCTTGAAGTGGTGGGTTTAAGCAAATCCCAAAGAAGATGGGGTGTGGTAGGAAAGCTTCACTGAGATTCTTTGGCTCCAAGTTTTCAGAAAAAGGGTTCACAGGGGTTTTAAGAGAAAACTAAGAAACGGAAAAAGAAATCCATCACTCGAGTTCCCTTAAACTGCTGCTCTTCCGAATGCAACCAAATTCTTGGAGCCTGAGTACAAAGAGGCAGAAACTTGTCATGTTTCAACAAACATACTTTATTATACTGTATAATTTAAGGTATCATTTTATTCAAGTGACATTCAAACGTGTGAAAAACAGTTGCATATGCCATAGCCATTAATGAAATCATTACGTACAAATGGTTACGCTTTACCGAGTCATTCATTAAAAGTAAATTAATGAGGGGGACAGCATTAAAATATTTCGCAATCATTACCAGGTCCAGCCTAACCTACTTTTATAAATATTCATCAACAAAAACGTGCCTCAAGAACTCACCCAGTAAATTAAATTCTCATCTTGAAGTGTTTTGCTTCTATTAATGGCATCAGCCATGGTACTTTCTTTGATTTGTTTTCCGGAACTTTGGGATATATTGTACAGAAATAATGACAAACTCTGAGTAATCGCTGATAATTAGGCCGAATCTATTATTCCCCTGGTATTTACATTTTGATTACTATTTTACCCCCAAAGGCCATGTCTTGAATCTATTCTAATACAAGACAAAATAGTATCTGAGATTTTTAGGGCTAGAAGGGAACTCAGAAATTAACTAGTCTAATCATCACCTGATGTTTGAATCTTCTGTCAGCTTCTCTACCAAGTGGCCCCGTGGGCTCTGCTTAAATACCTCTGAAGTTGGGGAACTCACTATTTCCCTCATTCTATCCTTAGGTAGCTTTGACGGTCATCTTTACCTCTAAACTACCACTTTCTGATTTCCATGCATGTCCAAACCCCTGCACATCAGGGTAGAAATGAACAATTCTTCATAAACTTGGGAAAGATGTCCAGTGGATATCATCACCCCCTTGCCTTTGCCCAAAGTCTTCTGTCTCCAGTCTAAACATTTTCCGAGACATTTGAAACTTCCTCCTCACTGTCTCTTTTCTGCAGAGAAGGCCTCACCGCTAAGGCCCTGCATGATCTGGTGTCTCCTTAGCTTTCCAGCTTTATCACCTCACCATTCATAATTTCCACTTTAATCCAGGTAATCCTGAACCATGGATCGTGTCACTACTTTGGCTGTTCATTAACTCTAAGCCTTTATGCGGACCTTTCCCTCTGCCTGAAATGTTCTTTTCCCCTTTCTCTGCCCGCTGAACTCCCATTCATCCTGCAGAACCCCTGCTCAGTGAGTTCTCATCGCCTTTGTGATGCTGTCCTTGATGGATTCTCAACTCCTACCTTGAGACTGACCACACTTTTCTCCTACTTCCATTTATGTAAATACTTAATGTCTCCCAAAGGGCTAGGTTCAGGAGGAGTCTCCAGGTTAAATTTGTTTTTTGCTTTAAACAACACAGATTTGTTATCTTATAAATCTGTAGAACAGAAGTCCTTTCTTTGGCCCACGGCCCCTTGCTTTATCTTCAAAGCCAGCAGCACTGGGCTGATTCCTCCTAGATTAGACTTTTGAAGCTATCCTCTAAAGGGGATAGTTACCCTTACAGCTTCGAGTACAACATTCAAAGAGATGATCATCCACAGCTTACATCTTCTCCCCCGTCACCGGCCCACATTGCTTAGTACACAAGGAAATCACTTTATTTTTGTAAATAAGATAACTGTCTTGGAAAGAGCGTAATTGTTATTGTATTGTATTTTCAGAGCTAAAAAGCATTAATTTGTGAAATGTAAACATTTAAGACCATCCACAGTGTTTGTTTGTAACCTTATGTTTTTTTTAAATATAAAAGGAGATTTATTGTGAGAAATTGCCTCACGTGATCACTGACATTTTAAAAAACCATTGTTAGGAGAAACAAAACTCACCGACAGCAAGGGATTTTCTTTTTCTTTCTTTCTTTTTTTTTTGCAAGCAAATCTTAATGCCCAAGGAGTCCTGCTAGGAGTACACACCACATGCAGTGCACAACTCGCTCAGCTGTCCACCTTGCCCCCAAGTCCATGTGTACCATGCAGCAGTTGCAATGCACACTTTGCAACTAGACTGCCTGGGCCCACACCTAGCTGGGTGACTGGTTGACTTAGGACCAGTGCCTTACCTTACCATGTCTCACCTTCCCCATCTGTACCATGGGTGCTGATCCTAGCAGCTTCCTCACCAGAGATTGTGAGCGTGAACTGTGCATCACGTGCTAAGGGCCTGGTGCAGCTGTGCTCTGAGAGCTTTCCTTATCATGACTGGCGTCAGCACAGCCCCTGATCCAGAGGATGAAGTCTGCAAACATTTGTGTTAGCCCTGCTGAGCATGTGGTCCAAGCCCTTCATCCAGAAAACCTGCCCAAAGAGACCACATGCATCACACACCCCTGGCCTCTCCTGGATGCTAGGAGCATCTACGTGGAGGTCTGGAAACAAACAGGGGCCTTGACCAGCTGGTGTTTGCCCATCTCCTAAGATGAAAGCCACCAGATAAGGCTGCTCCTATATTCTTCCTGCCTGCAGAGGGACACAGGACCTGGGCATCACGTACGATTTTCCCACCGTCAGTGCGCTAGCTACGGTTGCATTTAGTCTTATTTTTCACAGAGCAAAACCCTCTCAAGGAACAAATCTCTTCCCTCTTGTCTAGCAAGGAGCTGAAAGGAAGCTGGGCTCTGTTCCAGGTAAATGGCTGATACAGGGAGCACTGCTACTGTCCCAGCACAGAAGCCCCTCTTGAGAGGGATGGGCACCTTCATCCTGGCATATTCACTCTTCTCCCCAATACAAAGGTCTTCACAATGCTCCTTAGCATTCTTTCCTCGGTGGGTTGGGTCAGTTGGGAAGGCAGTGCATTGCTGTGCAGAGACCCTCTCCAGGGGTGGAGGAGGAGAAGTTAAGGACGTGGCCAAGGTCACACAGCTGGGGGTTGTAGGGACAGCATTTGAGGGCTGCTTTCTGTATAGTAGAGTGAGCACTTTGTGAGGAGTGGGGAGGGGGTGACTTGTTCAGCACAGTCAAGGTCTCCTGGGCACGTTGCCGGCACAAAGCTCAGGGAAGTAGGTGTGTCTCGATGTGTGCCAGTGAGAGCAGGTGGGTGGGATGGGAAGGTGGGGAGGTGACTTCTGCGGGCTGAATGGCTTATTCCAAGGACAGCCCTTCACCAGAAGGCAGGTGCTTTGAGACCCAGAGAGGGACACCTCCCCACTCTCCCGCCCCAGGTGGGATACAGAGAGAGACATGGTCAGCCACATAAAGCCTCAGGAAGAGGCAAACATGGAGACAACGAACACAAAAGGGAGTGTGAAGAGCGATCCAACAAGGAGAGAGCAGCCGGGACCGAGAGTGTTCATGGTGTCCACAGATACCGTGGAGGCAGAGGGAAACACCTGAGGTGGGTGGAGCCTGAGTGCTCTGCTCAGACTCAGGGAGACAGGTGAGAGGCGGGGGGGGGGGGCACACAGAGATGCAGGTGGTGGAGACACAGGAGGGATATTAAGTCAGGGAGGTGGAGGTGGAGGACAGCAGCAGGAGGACGGCGATCCAGCCACACAAGCTCCCCTGCTCTCAGACGGATTGGCCAAGAGCGAGGAAAATGGTTGAATGAAGTCCTGGCTGGCCGTGAGAGAGAGGGCCTGATGGTCAGTTGGCACATGGCTCAACAAGACCATGAGGGTGGGTCTGGGACTGCTGGGGTGAGGGCTGCACCTTCCCTCTACCCACACGAGGGACAGAGTTGCATGGATGGACCTTGTACCTCCCTGCCACTGGCCTTTTACTGTACCTCCAGGGTGGCAATGCACACAGGAAGGCCCCTGCTCTTTCCCCATCTGCTGGCTTGAGCTTGGCATGTAGGGAGCAGACAGCCTGCCCTGCTGTGCCAGCTCCTGGCTGCACAGCCTGCTGTCAGGCTGGCCTCTGCACAACTCTGCCCCATAGAAGCTTCTGGGGGGAAGGGAGAGCAGGTTGCTGTATGTTTAAGAGACACAGCATAGACGCACTGGATACACCAGGACTGGCACGTCACCCTGCTGAAATAAATTGAGCTCGTGTAACAGGCTCTAGGTAAACATTTGTATGGAGACGTGACCTGTTTAAAAATGAACCCTCGCTGGTGTAAATGGGAGAGCGTGACCAGGTGAGCTTGGCAGCTCACATTAAGTATCAATTTTGACCAAAATAAATCCACTAGGGTTCCAGAAATTCCTCCTGGAACAGGAGATACACAGGGCCGGGGCTGTGGGTCTTTGTTCCCCACCATCTCCCCTGTGCCTGGCACTGAACAGGCGCTGAATGCATTGATGAGTGAATGAGTTCTAACATTTCTATTCATATTAATAACTGTGATTTATTGAGTGCTGCTCCAGGCCAGGCATTTGGCTGAGCACTGCGTCGTATCTAGCCTGGCAATGACTCTAGGGGGTAGAGAGTCTTGTGATCCATATTTAGGAAAATGAGACTCACTGGGGCAAAAGGATTTCTCCAAGATTGCAACTGGGCAGTGAGGCAGCTGATATTGATACCCAGGTGGACTGAATGTAGTGCCATCAGGTAACTTTTCATGCACATTGTTTTAATTGGCATGAAGTTTTTCTTACCTTTTATCTCATTTGCTTTGCAAAATCATCATTTCTAAGCTACTCTCATCTCTTGCCTGACTGCCAGCTATATCTTTTTACTGGTCTCTTGGTCTCTCCTCTTACCCCTCCAAGGAACTCCCCATGTGCCAGACAGGGTCACCTTCTCGACACTAAAGTCTCAGTAGGCTGCCCCTGAGAAGCAGCACTGGAGCTTCTCACTGATATAGCCTCTGAATGTAGCACACTGTCCCGTAACCAGCAGCCATGACTCTTCAGGGGGCTTGTGACCTTGAATCAAAGACCTAGAACAGGCCAGAAGAGAAATAGAACAGAAACTCTCAGTGTGGTCATATTCAATGTGGGATGTGGTGAGAGTAACTTTGTTTCACTAAGTTTTAAAAAATTGATATACACAGGGGAGTTATACCTTGATGCACGTGTGTGGTCTGTGTTCTGGGTCAGCATGTAACATGCATGTTTCTTACCATGGGGCATCATCAAAAATACTGGGAGCTGGCTTGGTGCCTGTGGCTCAAGCGGCTAAGGTGCCAGCCACATACACCTGAGCTGGCGGGTTTGAATCCAGCCCGGGCCTGCCAACAATGACGGCTGCAACAAAAAATAGTCAGGCGTTGTGGCGGGCATCTGTGGTCCCAGCTACTTGGGAGGCGGAGGCAGGAGAATTGCTTGAGCCCAGGAGTTGGAGGTTGCTGTGAGCTGTGATGCCATGGCACTCTACTCAGGGTGACAGTTTGAGGCTCTGTGTCACACACACAAAAAAAAATACTGGGAGCCACAGGGCTAGGAGCTCCTGGTTCAACCTCATCTCACCCATATCCCCTCACTCTGCGTCCCCTGCTCACCGGTTAGCTTTAAGCCCTTTCAGCTTTTTGCCTGGAGTGCTCTTCCTGCCTCTTTGATGGCTCCCCCTCATCCTTCCAATCTCAACTCAGGCACATTTCCTCAGGGACGCCCCCTGGCCCTCTGCACCCAGTGCCTGTCCACATGGCACCTGGATCTCCTTTTCATGACACTTAGCCCTGCGTATTGTGACACTCATTCACTTCCTATTCCACTGATGTCAGTGCCAATGCCTTGTCTTCGTGTTCCATGAGGGGGCTGGGACAGGTCTGTTTTTGCTTGCTGTCATTCCCTGTGCTCACCACTATGCCCTGAATTTAGTGGGTGCTCAACAAACACTTGTTGAATGAATGACTCTTGAAGAGCAGAGTACTGCTATGATTTTTATAGATGAGGAAATTGAGGTCCAGAGGGCCCTATAGTGACCTGCCTGAGGCTCCAACCAGGTGACTCACTAGAAGCCCTTCTGCCCTCTGCTCCCACAACTGCCACTGTGGCATTGTGTGGTCCCCGAGGTCTGGATCGGGGTATTGGTCCTCCTGCCGTCCCTGCCCTTCTCACCCTCCTGTGCACAGTTCCCTCCCACCGGGGCTTCTGTGCTATGCACTCCAGGGCACCTTCTTCTCTTTCAGCTGGCTGAGCACCGTGTGGAGGGTGGCTGGGGGAGGCACAACTCAGAAAGTGACAGCAATGATATTAGGAGTGAAAAAGATCAATTAAGCCCATCGAGCTGATTTGTGAAACTGATTAAATTAGGAGCCTCCCTGGGGGCACGATCTCTCAGGTTGACAGGCCAGCTGCTGGCTGTGTGGAGCACTTACCCGCCCCCAGGGTGGATGGGGGCCCTTTGCCCTGCTCTGTGTGTGGAGGGCAACAGTCCCAGCAGATCTGAGCTCGCCACCTGGCCTGTTCCCCTATGCTTTCCTGTGGAGGCCTCAGAGAGCCTGGGGAACTGGGTGGGTTAGCCTGATTTTAGAATAAGACACTGGGTCTCAGAGAGATCAGGTGGCCTCTGCAGGGTCACGCAGCTGGCAGTTGCAGATATATGGAGAGGTCAGGACTGGAATCCAGCCCTTCCGTTCCCTCTACTTGCCTGGTCCACATGTGGGGCTTCGGCATCCAGGTCTATTTCCCCATTTTTCCAGGCTCAAGTCTCCTGTCCTCCTTACCACCAGCACCCTGCTCCACTAGGTAAAATCAGATTATCTCCCCAGTAACATGATCCCTTTGCCTCCTTTTTGTGGATTGTTCCCAGGGTGGCTCTGGCCTCCTCTACTTCACAATCTCTCTTCCTCTCCTGGTCCCTGGGAGGGGGCTGGGGCGTGGGATTTGGGCAAAGGGTCTAGTGTGTGGAGGGGCAGTGTGTCCTGTAGGGGTTACAGAAACCAGGTCGGTTTTTCCAGAGTGCAAGGGCCAGGGTAGGGAGTGCCTTGCATGCTGGGCTGCACAATTTGGTCATCCTCAAACAGCACTTAAGAGGTGAAGGAGGGACAGGAAAACCCCTAAGACTAGGTAGCGATGGGGTGCTGCATTTCTGGGTGGAAACTGGGGTCACACACATGATAACACTTGGAGTCCAAGAGGGAACAAGTGCCATCACATGTGGGGAGCATGGAGCAGAGGAGGGCTGCGTGGTAGAGGTGGACTTGGGGCTGGTTGGGGAAGAGGCCTGAGAGGTCTGGAGGAGGGAGAGTATTTGTGGGAGCCCTGAGGGCCCCCTAGCCTTTGTCCAGAGATGCAGGAAAGAGCAAGTGACCCTTAGATGGGGCCTGGTTTCTTATACCCATGTCTTCCTTCTTCCTTAGAAAAAGTCTGTGGTAAATCTGTGGTTATAGGCAGTCCCTAAGTTACAAACATCCAACTTACATACAACTCGAGCTCAGGAATGGAGGCGATTACAGGATCGAGGTAAATGTTTCTGTCCCAATTTATGTACAAAGTCAACTTAAGAATAAACCTACAGAATCGACCTATGTCTTTCATAACCCAGCGACTGCCTGTGGTTTAAAAACATGCACGTGAGCAAAAACAGGCTCAGAGTTGTGTAGCTGTAAGTGGCAGGTCAGAATTCACACCTATGTCTGTGGAGACTTTGGAGCCTGGGATCTCAGCTGATTGTTGAGAGCTCTAGAGTTCTGCAAGTCTTGGGGCAGAGCGAGGGAGACCTGCAAGCCTTGAAGTAGGCTGGTGCTAAAGAACACAGGTTTAAAATCAGATGGCTTTCCCTTTCCTGTTCCTCCTCTTGCTTGCTCTCTGGCCTCGGTCAAGCTAATGTGCCTCTTTGTAACTTACTTTCTTCTGCAAAATGGGGATATTAATGGTACCAACCTCACAGAGTTGTTGTGGGGATTAAATAAATTTACACATATGAAATAACTTAGAAGAGTGTCTGTCACTCAGTGAGTGTCAGCCATTGATATCTGGGATGGAGCCAGGATACGGCAGGGATTGGGTGGGTTTGAGGGGAGGGGTTAAGCCAGGCCCCATAGGGCCACAGAAAATTGCAGACCTCTAAGCCAACGTGTCCTGCTGTCCCTCCTGTTCATGCTCTGTGCTACCTGAGATGACTGGACCCAGGCTGAGTGAAGGTCAAAAGTTGCCCACATTGAGCGTAGATCACTGTCCAGATCCAGAGTTTAGTGCTGCAGCCTCTTCTTATCTAACTTGGAAACTCAAGTTCAGATGATTGCTACAGCTCTGCCCTGTGACTTTGGGCAAGTCAATCCTAGACCTTTATCCTACACCCAGATTTCTGAATCCTGGTTCCAGGCCTCCACATTATCCCAGAACTGGTTTAATTTTTTCCAGGCAGACACCGTCTTCACTGCAGAAACATTTCTCTGAAATCTTATTTGCAATTGCTAATGAGAAGCAGAGGCCGTTCTCCATTTCTAAACCTCATCCTCATCTCTAATTTGTTTCCAGAGGCTGGGGCTGAGGCTTCTGCCGTCTCTGTGAAATATTAGCAATTATTTCTCAATTACTTCTCATTGGAAAGCAACTCCTGAAGATGGGGCTGTGGAAGCTGGAAGAAGTCATAAACATGATTTTTTGATCTGCCGTGAACCTTGCTGAGAGGCATAGACCCTCTGCTGTCTGTGCTCTAATTTGAGGGCAATGTAGGGTGGCATAGGGCTCTGTCCCTCTTTCCTGCCTGCCTGGCCTCCAGCCCAGCCCAGCCCAGCTGCTGAGGGTCTCAGATACCAGATGCCTAGAAGGAGGGAGGGGCTTTTACTGTGGTCTCAGTAAACGGCATCTCCACCTCTACAGGTTAGGTCACAGGCCCTAGAGTCATCTTTGGCTCTTTCTGCCACATCAAATCCAATTCATTAACAAATCCTCTTGACTCTGGCTGCTCCTCCTCATCTCCCCTGCTCCCCTAGTCCACACGAACAATATCACTCACCAGATTTTTTCAATAACACCCTAACTGTTCTCTCTGTTTTCACCATTTCTACTGAGCACAGAAGCCTGGGGATTGCTTTAGACTTCCGTTTTGATGCAATTATTTGTCCCTTTAGCTATGTGTGATGATGCACTTTTAAATAGTTTTTTCCTTCTAGAAATTACAGTATACATCCTTAACTTTTATAGTCAATTTAGAGCTATCTTAACCCTTTATATAAACCTCTTGGAAACATTCGCCACACCCCTATCCTATGTGCTATGGTTTTAAAATGTATTGCATCCGTGTACGTTATATACCCCACAAGACAATGTTACCATTTTTTGCTTTAAACACTTATCTGTGTATTAAGGAAATTAAGACATAAAATAATCTTATAGTAGTCTTAGAGATTTACCCAAATAGTTGCCATTTTTGATGTCCTCTATTCTAAAGATCCAGGTGCCCCTTTGATATTATTCCCTTCAGAATGAAGAATTTCCTTAGTATTCCTTGTAGTTCAGATCTTCTGGTGACAGTTTTCTTTACATTTGCTTTTTAAATAGAACTATTTTCTTTTCTTCCCTATTAAAGAATATTTTCACTGGATTTAGAACTCCAGATAGACAGTGTTTTTTTTCAGAGCTTTAAATAATGTTACAGTCATCCCTCAGTATCCATGGGGGATTAGATCCAAGACCCCCTGCAGATAGCAAATCCATAGATGCTCAAGTCTCTGGTATAAAATGGTGTAGTAGTATTTCCATATAACCTACACACAACTTCCTCCTGTATACCTTAAATCATCTCTAGATTATTTATAATACCTAATGCAATGTAAAGGCTAAGTAAATAACTGTTGTATTGTTTTCATTTGTGCTATTTTTATCATTGTACTGATTTTTGATTGATTGATTTTTTTCAAATGTTTTCCATCTATGATTGGTTGAATCCCAGGATACATAACCCAGGGATGCAGAAAGATCACCGTTTTCAGTTTCTTCTGGTCTCCACAGTTTCTGATGAGAGGTCTGTGGTTATTTAAATCTTTGTTCCTCTAAATAACCCTTTTTCCCTCTGGGTGCTTTCAAAGGTTTCTCTCTCTCTTTGTTTTTTAGAAATTTGAATATGAGTGAGTATGTAAATTTGTTTTCCACCAAATTTAGAAAGTAATTTTTTTTCTTGCCACTATTTCTTTAAACTTCTTTTTCTGCTCTTTTTCTACTTTGTTCTTCTAGAACTCTTTGCATATATAAGGATATTATCCCACAGACCCCTCAGACTGCTTTTTTTTTTTATCTTCCCTCTTTCTCTTTCTCCTCTCCTTCCTTCTTCCTCTCCTTTAGAATAAATGATTTCTATTGATCTAATTAAGTTAGCAGACTCTGTTACTGTAATCTCCATTCTGTTTTAAGCCCACATAGTGATGGTGAAAATATTCGAGATATTGCATTTTTACTACTAGAATTTCTACTTGGTTCTCTTTGTATTTTCTATTTCTCTTTAGAGGTTTCCTATTGCCTAATTCGTTAAGAATGTATTTTCTTTTACCTTGTTGAATATAGTTAAAATGACTGCCTTATGGTAGTTATTCAATTAATTCCACCTTCTAGCTTATCTCAGGGTTGAACTCCATTGATTTTCTTTGGGGATGGATCATTTTCCTTAGTTCTTTCTATGTTGACTTTGAATTCTATCCTGGACATTGGAACTGTTATATTGTAGAGATTCTGGAATTTGTTATATTCTTCCAAAGAGTGCTGATGTTTTTTTTTTAGCAGGTAATTCACTTGGTTAGATGCAAAGGTACGCTTGTTTTGCTTATAGTGGGCAGCATCTCAAATCTCAGTCTTAGCTGCAAGTTGCTTCAAGTTTTGTCTCTTTAATGGTCAGAGTTTATTAGCAGAATTTCAGCCTTTTCTGCTACTTGCCTTTCCAAGATTTGTCCCTTACCTTCCAGTGGCTCTGGTTGCCCTAGGTTCTGTCCCCTGGTTCTTCAGGCCAAAAATATTGTTTTCTACTGGACTTTTAGCTGCTCTGTGTAATGCACAACTGTACCTCTGACAAAGCCATAAAGCTTACCACATGCTGGTTGCTTCTGCCAAGTTTCTACATCCTCCAAATTCTGCTTGTTGTTTGATCATTTTCCAGAGCCTGCCAGTAGTTGTCTTCTGTATTTTATCCAGAATTTATAGGTGTTATCTGCAGAAGGATATATCTGTTAAGAGGTCACTCCACTCTTTGGAAAAGGAACTCTCAGAGTGTTCCTTTTTGCTACTGTTGTTTTGTTTTATTTGTTGTTTGCTTTTTGAGACAAAGTCTCACTCTGTTGCCCAGGCTAGAGTGCCTCATACCATCAGCCTAACTCACAGCAACCTCAAACTCCTGGGTTCAAGCAATCGTCCTGCCTTAGCTTTCTGAGTCATTGGGACTACAGGTGCCTGCTGTGATGCCTGGCTAATTTCTTTTTCTATTTTTTGTACAGACAGGGTCTCGCTCTTGCTCAGGCTGAGTGTTCCTTTAAAAACTTTTCAGACCATACCACTGTTCTTTTCAACTCCTCCTTCCCCTAATGGCTCCCATTTCACTTAAAAGCCCAAATCCTCACAATGGCCTATAAGGCCTTGAATAATCTAGCTTCAGACTGTCTCTGGCCCTGTGCCCTTTACGTCACCTTTGCTCACTCCATTCCAGCTGCACTGGGGGCCTCTTTGTTATCCCTCAAACACACCTGCCTAATGCGCACTCTTGCAAGAGAGCTCCATGGCCTGCAAGGCCCTGTCTCTTCCTGCCTTGCCTATTAGTCATATCCCCCAACTCCAGCCTGTGGTCAGTTCTGGGTCAGGGTATGTTCTTTTCTACCACAGGGCTGATTCTCTTGCTTATTGCACCTGTCTTTCAACTTTTCTTCTGTATATAATTCTTGCTCATCTTTACCTCTCATAAATTCCCTGCTCCTCAGAGAATCCTTCCCTGACCACCCCCTCTTCTACCCCACCACCCCAGCTAGGTACTCTCTGGGCACTTTGTACTTCTTCAAAGCACACTGCACACGTGTGAACCTTATGTATTCACTGGCAAGGCTTCGTTTGCTCACTGTCTTAGGTGCTGTGAGAGGGCAGATATTCTCATCCCTGCATGTGGGGCAACCAGCACATAGTCGACACTCCATAGATATCTGTCAAATGACTGTCAGGACCCGGGATGGGAGTGGAGGCAGGTAGGCAAGGAACATTTAAAGAGTCCCTGCTGTGTATATACCCTCACAATGACTTTGTGGGTAGGTATTACATTTTTCTATTACTCTTGGAGAAACAGAGACTCTGAAAGGGGGAAATGACTAGCCCAAGGTCACTTGGCTAGAAACTCTAGCTTGGAGCCTCATGGTGGCAGTTCAGAACAGCTAGAGAGACCTCAGGTTATTCTCAGCTTCAGCCTGACAGTTTTTCCCTATTTTTTTTTTTTTTGGATGTTTCTCTAAGGTTCATAACTGGGCTCCTTTTTCTGAGTTGGAGAGAAATGGCTCATGAGAATACCATATTTTATACAGTAACAGGGCAAGGAACTGAGGCTCTGTGGCCTGCCATGGCAGGATGGCTGCTGGGTCCTGAGTCAAGACACCTGGCTCTTTTTTCTTCATGCTGCTCTGATTTCTTTTACGGCCAGCACCTATAAATCTCTCTTAGGGAACAGCTGTCAGGGTCCTCGGGGCAATTCCAAGGCAGCACCCATGCCTTTGCTGGTGAGGAACCCGAGACCTTCAAGGAGAAGGTCAAGAAGATTCTCTGTCCACACAGATCCCCTCCACATTCTCTAGCTCTGGGTAGAATACCCTCTTTCACAGAAGCACTCATAAAACTTGGAAATTCTCTTGACTAATTGACATTTAAAGCAGTGGGCCCCAACTTTTTTGGTATGAGGGACTGGTTTCATGAAAGACAATTTTTCCATGGATGGAAAATGGGAAATTAAATTCCCATAAGGCACATACACCCTAGATCCCTCACATGCGTAATTTATAACAGGGTTCAAGCTCCTATGAGAATCTAAGGCTGCCACTGATGTGACCAAAGACAGAGCTCGGGGGGTGATGCAAACGATGGGGAGTGGCTGTAAACACAGATGAAGCTTCACTTGTTCACCTGTCACTCACTTCTTGCTGTGCAGCATAGTTCATAACAGGCCACAAACCAGTACTAGTCTGGGCCCAGGAAGTGGGGACCTCAGATTTAAAACTATCTGTGTTGCTTCTAATAATAGAGGATTGGTTTATTAAATGGTTTATCACTCCTTAGAATACCATACAGGCATCAAAAACAATGATATAGAAGATGTAAGGATATGAAGAGATGTTCAAGCTGTGTCATATGCTCCCATTTTTGTAAAAAATTTAGATCTACACAATGTGTACTATACATGGGGAAAAGCCTGGAGAACCCACGCAAAACAGTAACAGTGTTTTCAGTGATGATAGGGTAAAGGGTAATTTTAAAAAACTTCCTATTTTCCAGATTGTTTCAAACAATAGGCATTACTTTTAGAATAAAATTTAAAAAATAAACATTGTTTTTAAAATTAAAAAAAAACAAAACCCAAATTGAATAGAAAGGAAGCTGAGTCTCTTGGGAATTCAGGGAGTGCTAGCTTCTCTGGGGCCCAGGTGGTGTTCTCCTGAGAGGCCAGAGGGCTGGAATGTCAGGCCAGTAGCACTGAGAAAGGGGGCCCAATGAAAGGACACTACACCTTGGAGTATAGGTGTAGTCCTGGATTCCTGACAGTGGAGGCCTTTGGGGAGTGCTGCTGTCAGCACACCAAGACCCTGCCTTTCTGAAGTGTTTGCAAAGCTTCTTAGTCTTCTAGTTCTTCCCATCTGCCTTTGATTTGTCATGTTTTATGACTCAGTTCTAGAAGCTAGTTCCAGTTCTGAAGGTTCTTGAGCATGCTGGTGATGTGGGGGGCCTGGGGACCTTTATAACTATTATCATTTTCAAGACCTTTTCAAGGAAGGCAGTCCTGCTGTGCTCTGGGGAGTGTACTCTAGGCAGACAGGAGGAGGTCTATGCTCCTCCTTAGGACATGTGAGTACTATCCAGCTGTGCATGGACCCTACTGGCATAGATAGAAGGTTGGCCTGGCCATTCCGCAGCCAGCTTCCTCACTCTGCTGGGCGGTCCTTCCACACAGGGCAAGGACTGGCTCTGGGTCACACAGAATGTCAGGGAATAGAACCCAGGGCTGTGACCACTGTGCCTCATTTATTAAACAGACAAATGTTAAATATACAATCATGGGTTTAGCTTCATTTCAGAGCCCAGGTTACAGTTCCAAGAGTAATTCTAGAGTTTAGGGGACTCTACTGTTTCACAGATGAGATGCCAGTGGATCTCACTGCACATGTAACAGTTTTCAAAAGTAAAAATTCAGTTAAAATTTTGTATTATGTCTAAAAATATAAGTTGTATTATATTTTTATATATACATATAAACACGTACGTTTTTGTCAAAGCAAATGGTCAAATCTTATATAACGGAGTTGAGTGAAAGACTTTTCTTTTTTTAATGGGGGGAAAGGGTTTTTTTTAGAGACAGAGTCTCACTTTGTTGCCCTTGGTAGAGTGCTGTGCTGTCACAGCTCACAGAAACCTCCAACTCGTGGGTTTAGGCGATTCTCTTGCCTCAGCCTCCCAAGTAGCTAGGACTACAGGTGCCTGCCACAATGCCCGGCTATTTTTTTGTTGCAGTTTGGCTGGGACCGGCTTTGAACCCACCACCCTTGGTATATGGGGCTGGCACCCTACTCCCTGAGCCACAGGCACCACCCTGAGTGAAAGACTTTTGAAGAGGCAATATTTCAGAATGCTTGAATCCATAGTGCTCAATTTACTAGTCCAAATGTCCAAGCCCCATAGAAGGGAGGGTCATCTAGCTTTATAGGAAAAACAAAATATTATAAAGGGCATAAAGCATTCTAGATATAAGAGGAATGTGTGTCTGTGGGTGGCAGGATTGGGGTGTTACTTGTTTTCTTTATCTATATCTTCTACAATGGACAAGAATTACTTCTTTTTTTTTTTTTAAAGAGATTTTAGAAATAATTTAGCCTATTTATTTATTTTAAATTAATATGAGGGTACAAATGATTAGGTTACACTGTTTGCATGTTGTAGTAGCCCTTCATCCAGGAAGCGTGCCGTACACCCTTACGTTGTGCTTGTTAGGTGAGAGCTTACCAAACTCCTTCCCTCCTCCCCTCTCCCCGTTCCTTCAAGATTTACTCTCATAATGAAAAGAAAAACTCCACCTTACTAACTATTCAGATTTTTTAAGTCTCAGAGCTCAGCTAGTCTAATTCCAACTGATGCAGAAACGGAGGCCCCTTCTACAGCACTGTCTCTGGGGTTTCTGGCTCTCAAGAGAAAGAAAAGTCCCCCAGGCCTCTATCCCTTCCTACTGCTCTGCTAGGTGGCTCCATGGGAAGGGATGGAGCACCTCCTCCCACCAGCCATCTGACCTGGAAGGTCCTGCCCCTCCTCTCAAGGCTTTCCTACCTGGGGGCTGACACCACTACTATCATTATGACTGCCTTTTGACCCGAGCCTTATGGGTCAGGCGCTGCATTAAGTATCTTCATAGATAATTTGATGAGTCAGCATGAGCATGCCAGGTGGAAGCTGATACTAATAATACATGGGGGAAACTGAGGCTCAGAAAGGTTCATTGTTTCGTTGGAAGTCACATAGCCAGACAAGGGCAGAGCTAGGACTCCAGCTCCAAACTGTCCGCCTGGGGTGACTTCCTTACCTTGTGGCAGTATCTCCAGAGATCCTGAGTCAGCCTTTGCTAGAGGCCATGTGTTTGTGTGTGTGTGTGTGTATACACTGAGTGGGGAGGGGAGACTTAATGCATGCCCCTGTGCCGGCACTGTCCCAGAAACTCATGTTCTTTCCCTGGCAAACCTTCGAGGCAGGTTCTAATGTTCCCATTTACCTCTGTGCATAGCCAGTGAAATGCTTAACCCAACCAGCTGTCTGGGGTGAACTGGATCCCGACCTGACCTTGAGCCAGGGTGCTGCCAGGTCACCTTTTTTCTCTGTCTGCTGACGTCCTGCAGGTGTGGGACAGGTGTGGCAAATAACGGTGAACAAGGGTTAAATTCTACCCACTGCCTGCTTCTGGATGGCCCCTGAGCTAAGAATGATTTTTCCATTTTTAAAGGATTGTAAAAAGAAAACTCAGAGATAATGTGACAGAGACATAAATGGGTGGCAAAGCCTAATAAACATATGTACTTTCTGGTTCTTTAGAGAAAAAGTTTGCTGGTTTCTACCTTAGGATCCCCAGGTCCAAAGAGGACTCTGTAGTCCTGCATCTTCATCCTCTACACTTGGCTGTCCCAATGTCACATATGAGCTGTGGCTGTGGACTTAAAGCAGCCATCACGGCAGTGGTGGGCATTTATGTAAAAAACGACTTTTAAAAAGTCGGCCACCACTTAGGCCACTGCTACAGAGGAGGGAGACCCACATTGCCACTTTTCATTTTGGGGGTGTCTGTGCCCAGGGAAAAGCTCAGTAATTTCCTGGATTTCTAGAGTGAAGGGCTTTTTTCTTCTGATGGGATCAAGTACACCTATATGAGGTTGGCAATGGCTTCAAATCTAGCATGATTCCCCTGCAAACTGGAAGGCGCCAGTACTATTCCAGGCACTTAGCCCTCAGCGCCAGGCTCAGAGGAAGAAAGCACGTTCCCTGTTGACCTCACACAGACCCATCTGGGGGAGCCCCAAGGCAGGTATCGGAGTTGGGGGACGTGTCTGTGAGAACGCGAGGAGGGGCAGGGAGGAAGACAAGGATGTGACACCTGCGCCGCGTCTTGAGAAATGAGGCATTAAGCAGATAAAGGGAGGGGACGCGGGGAGTTGCTGCTGGGAGGCCCGGCAGCGCGAGCAGCCTGTGCGCAGGAGGACGGGCCGGGCAGCCGGCAGCCTGGCGTCGCTGGAGCCGGAGGGGCAGCGGAGTGTGGGCGCGGGGCTGTAGGTGTCAGTAGAGGCGCGGCTTTGGGGTTGGCCCGGCCCGCCCCTCAGCCCGCGCAGCCATTGTCTGCGGCCGGCGCCGCCTTGGCAGCAGAAGGTGACATCTGGTGACTAATGGCCGCGGCTGCGCGCGCTCCTCCCTCCCGCAGCGCCAGGGCCGCAGCTGCCGCGCCGCCCCTCCCCTTCTCTCTGGTCCCCTCTTCTCAGCCATCCTCAGCGGGGTGGGCCGGAGGACGTGGGCGCTGAGGATCGATGCCCTGGTTTCCGCCCGGCCGAGGCCACGGTCCCCACCTCTCCGCGCAGCCCTCCCCACAGCCCAGCCCCGCAAGCGCGCATGCGCGCTCCTGGGCGCCCCCGTGGCCAGTCCCCCCAGCCCCATCCCCTTCCGCGAAGGCACTGCTCCCCGCCAGGGGCCGTGCAGGACACTGCCGGGCTTGCGGGCCTGCCTCTTTGGTGGCTGCAAACACCGGCCCACACCGGAGCCCGCATGCACGTGCACTAACACGCAGGTGGACGAGCCCACGGTCACACGTGTTGTCACTCATTGTACACCTGTGCTCGTTCATGCGTGTTCACAGATGCGCTCATGAGAGCTGTGCTCACCCACAGAGGCACCCGTAAGACATCTCTGAACGTGTTCACGGAGGCACAGGCATCACTGTGGACTCGTGCAGCCAGGTACTGCTCACACGCTAGCATGTAGGAGCACTCACGGGCGTTTCATGTACACTCACAGCAGGTGTCCCTGTCCTTCCCAAAGCCTAAACGAGTGACAAATGACCGAATTCAGGTCCTAGCCATGATCTAGTGTAGACTAGGTGCCTCTCTTTCTCAGTGTTTACTTATAAATTAGTTGCCTTTAAGAAAGTACATTAAAAACCTGGAGATTTCACATATAGATCTGGAGTTCTGGCTTGTCCTGCAACATCAGAAGCAATTTGAGGTATATTCCCAGCTGGCTGTATATAGGCTGGGACTGAGCAGAAGGGTCCCCTTCAGGCTGTGCTTGACCTTCTCCTATCCCTACCTGGCTGCCCATCCCCTCCATCCTGGTTACTACAACCTGGGCCTCCCACAGACCTTTGTGGCTGCTAGCCTTAGGAAGCCTTGGTCAGGGAGCCAGCCCCAGCCCTGCCTTGATGTCTGCAGCAAGGAAACCCTCCCTGCTGTGCGTATTGGGAGTGCTGCCAGCCAGTGGAAACCCACTGCAGTCTGCATAGTGCCTTCTCCATGTGAGGACCATGTGGGCCCACTGACAGCTTTGAGAGGAGAGCATCCATGCTTCCATTTCACAGTTGGGAAGGTAGAGGTGGGGCAATAATGGCTTTGCCACCTAGGTTGCAAAGCAAAGCGCAGTCACTGTAGCAGAGGGGTGGGGACAGGGTATCTCTATTGTGGTGCCCCTAGCAGGGAGGCAGAGGGGCCCATGAAGTACTGAAGCTGGTTCCTGCCAGGCTCTGGCACGTCTGTCTCGCCTCTCTGATAGGGCTCTCCCCAGCCTTTGCTCTGGGGAGGGAGGCCAGTTCCTGAAGCTTCCAGGGTATCTGCATGACGCCCGGCTTTGGTTAAACTAGCAAATGCAGCCCAAGGTGCAGTGGGCAGCTACGTGTGTAGGGGTGTCCCCCAAATCTCCCCAGCACTCAGGGCCCTCTCCCCTGCATCAACTCATCCACTCTGGGGCTCTGCCTCCTTCAGAGGGCTGACCCCCAGCTTGATGGCTCACCTGTGCATTTGTCCCCCTTGCTCTTCTCTCTCCAGAACTCTGGCTGGTCCTTGACTCCCAGCAGTCCAGAACCAGTCTATGAGGCACAGTGGCAAAGTGGTTATGGCCTGAACTCGAATCCCAGATCCTAGATTTCCTACTCCCTCGCTGTGTGACTGTGGGCAAGTAATAGCTCTCTGTACACCTGCAGCTTCCTCCTCTGTAAACTGAGAACAGTGCCTGCCTGCCCAGTGAGGGCTGACTGAGCATATCCACGCAAAGCACCGAATCTGGTGCCCACCACAGAATGGGTGCTAGGAAATTCCAGTGCTTATTAACTTTGCTATAGGTTGGCTCTTCCTCCCCTTGCTCCCTGCCTTGGTTTGCTTTAATTTTCACCAACCCAAGTCTGGATCCTGAAAGTTTATTCTGCTACTCCCTTTCCGTCTTCCACACATTCGTCCTGCCAATTGGACCTCCCAAAGATTTCTAGAATCTGTGCCTTCTTCTCACCTGAGGTGCCCTGCTGTGGTTTGATTTGGTGTCACTTACACTTGTACCTTGTGATCCCTCGCCAGGTTCCCTGGCTGCAGGCTCTTCACATTGAAATCTGGTCTCACTTCTGCCTTTGAAGTACAAACTGTGTCACTCCACACTTAACATGTATGCTCAAGCTCCATGGCCGGAGAGTCACCGAGGAGGGGTTGGAGGGATCAGTTGCGTTTCCTGCATCTCTGGTCAAGGGCTAGGGGACCCTCTGGGCTACCCAAAATATTCTCTCTCCTCCAGGGTCAAGGGTGGAGTTGTAGGAAGTGATGCTGGGTGTGTGCTTTCTCTCTCACTGTCTGTCTGTCAGGGCCTCACACTGAGCAGCTGCGGATCCTCCGCTCCCACCAGCACACACACCTTCTCCCTCCTGCCTTTGCTCAAGCTGTGCCCTTTGCCTGCAACCCCCCTGCCCCCAATCCCAACTCCAGCTCAGCTTTTCTGACTTGACCTGACCTCACCTGTCCTGACCCTCCATCTGCCCTTCATATTCAGTTTGTTACCTCTCACCTTGTTCTCAGAACATCAGAACAGTGCCCTGAGGTTGTACTTGTCTTATTTGTGTTACCTTTCTCTTTACATGGCACTGAGACCCATGCTTCTCAAAGCTCATCATGCTCATGATTCTGGAGGGTCTTTTCCAAATTCAGGATCAGCTGGTGTGGGATAGGGCCTAGGTCTCTGAATTTCTAACAAGCTTCCTGGTGACGCTGATGCAGCTGGTCCAGGAACCATATCTTAAATGACAAGAACTTGAATTGTGAGTCACTTGAGGGCAGTGACTTTTTGTTTATTTCATCTTAGTATCCTTGGTCCTTAACTGAGAGTTTGGTCTTTTATTTGGCAGAATATAGAAATGATGAATGAATGAAAGGCATCTCATTCAAATGAGGTTTGGGGGAAGTTTTCTGGAGGAGTTGATGCCCAAGTTGAAGGCATAGGAGATAGTGAGGAGAGAGGGCAGTGTTGGGTTGAGATACTCCAGGTGAAGATCAGGGTTAGGGCATCAAGATGTACAGAAGTGCAGGTGCAGACTCGAAGTTCAAGGGGTCACCATGGGCAGCCAGGCATGCTGGCTTCTATTTTATCTTGGAGCCTTTAGGGAATGACATGGTCCTGCAGCAGGGCCACTCCTGCAGCAAGACAGGAAGACAGGGCAGAGGAGATGTGAGATGAGATGTCACTAAGGCTTCCCAGTCCTCAGCATGGAGCTCTGGTGGTGGCAGTGAGGAAGGAGAAAGGGGCACAGGCTAAAGATGAACTGAAGGGGAAGCATAGGCAGGACTGGGCTGGAAAAGAGGGTGTAAGAGGGCCTCCCTCTTTAGCTGGGAGACACCTGGTGAATGGTGGCACCATCGACTGAGAAAGGAGCTAAGAAGGAGGAGAAGGAGCCAGTCTGGGGAAAAGGCTGAGGAGTTGGATTTCAAAGCTACTTGGGTATGAAGTGCCCGCGGGCATCCATAGCATATGCACCAGGAGCTCCTGAGAGAGCCCAGGGCTGGAGATGACAGTGTGAGAGGCATCAGCTGCCAGATGCTCATTGAAGTTTTGGGGAGGGAACGAGATCATCCTGGGAAATCTTAGAAGTAAGAAGAGAAGAAAGGAAGGAAGGGACCCTGGAGGAAAACCACTCATTTAAAGAGTAGGAATTAATGACAACCTGTTAGAAGATAAAATGGGAATAGAAAGCATTTATAACCGCAACAAAAAAAGATAAAAAACCTGGGAATCAACATAACGAGAAATGTGCAAAATCTAAGTGGAGAAAGCATTAAAATGCTTCCAAGGGACAAAAAAGCATTTGAATAATGTTCTTGGATGAGAAATCTAACATTATAAAATTGTCCATTCTCCCTCAGATAATTTAGAATTTAATAAGATTTTCAATAAAAACGAAGCTTTGTTGTTGTTGTTTAGACAAACTGATTCTAACATTCATATGGAAAAGTGAGTGTTGAGAGACGGTTCTCCATGGGTCTCCCATGTTTCTGTATAAGCAGAGCAGCGACTACTTCTGTTCCAAACTATTCTGCAAAGATGTTTTTGTAGTGAACACAGAAGATAGAAATACTGTTTCCCTCTGGAGCAAAGGGCAAATTTGTTTACTGTCCAGAATAATAAAGATAATGTCTCCTTCTGGGGCAAAAATCAGGCAGAATTACTGCCCTTTATAAAAGATTTGGGTCCCCTAAATTCAAGGCTTTCTTTTCCTGTGAGACAACCCATTGCTATACAGGCGTCATCTAGACTTTTTATCAGGCCGTGGCAATTGTGTCTTATGTACCCATCATGAATGCCGATACTCTGGCTACTGTGCATAATAAAATCCTTTGTCTCTGACCCAGAAATATTGCGTCTTCTGTTGGCACCCAGGAAACTTGGTGGGTTAGCAAGCAGAGTAAAAGCCCACTCGGATCTTTCACAGATCTTGACAGGAAGAATAGCCAGGAAATATCTGGAAAGAAAATAAGAAGAGGGTCTAGTTTTCCTTCCTTCGAGCATTAAACCATGCTGTGAAACTGTACAATGTAAAACAAACTGGCACTGGACAACTCACCAGAACCAAACATAATTCCCAAAATTACATGTGAGAATTTAGTCTAGGGTTATTATCATATTTCAAACTGAGTACAAAACTGCATTACTCAATAAATGGGTTGAGGAAACTGGAGACCCGTAGACAAAAAATGTTGGATCCATATCTCATACTTTACGTTAGAATAAGTTGTGTTTGAAAAAAAGATGTAAATAGTATGACACCCAACTCAGAAGCCACTAAAACAAAAGACTGATAATTTTAACTATTAAAACAAAACTTCTGCACGGTAAAACCCAACATACACAAAGTCGTGAGACAGACTTGGAAAGTATTTGCAATTTATATCACTGACGAGGAGCGTATTCCCCTATTCCATAAACGGTGTCCACAAGTCAATATAAAACAGATCAACAACACAAAAGGAAGATGGACAAAGTATGAAGAGTTACGAAGCCTAGAAGATGCCCCCTTACTCATAGTAGGAGAGGACTAATTAAAATGTTACTGAGACATCATTTTCATCTCTTGCTTTGGTTCAGATCAAAAAGTTTGATAACACAACCATGTAGGGAAACATGCGTTGCTAATGGGAGTGGAAATGGAACAACCCAATGGGGGAAATTTGGCAGCATCTACTGACGTTACAAACATGTTTGACCCAACAATTTCACCTGGAAGAATTTATTCTATGGAAAGCCTTCCGCACATAAAAAGCCAACACATATGAGATCAGCTCTTACAATGTTTGTAAAGAGTTTAGAGAGTTTCCAAGATAGAGCATTGTGAAGAAAGCAAGTGCATTGCAGCGTGTACAGAATGCTGCTATACTTGTGAAAAAATAAAGTGTGTGCCTGCGGAAGGCTTTGTAGACATATGTACGCACACTATATATGACATCTGTGGAAGCACATCTGTGTACAAGGAACTGATCCCGTTGGTTGTCTCTGGGGAGGGAGACTCCGTCATTGGGATACAGGGATGGGAAAGGAAACTTCACTGTACACCCCTTTCTTTACCTTTCAAAAGTTGAAAATGCAAACGCAATCAGTGTAACCTGGTTTCTTGTACCTTCAATGAATCCCCCAACGGTAAAAAATAGTTAAAATAAAATGTTGAAAATACACTACCTCCACAGGCAACCCTACAAATGTAACAAAGCGTGTGGGCAGAAGGTCAGGTGGGACTCAGCCTCAACATGGGAGAGAGAGCGGGAAGTGAGCTGCCGAGAGGGGCCCGCCCAGGGCAGTGTTTGAAGAAGGAGGGAGGGGCCCTGGGCTGGAGAGCTATATGGGCTCAAAGAGTTTAGATAAGGACTTCGAGGTTCACACCATGTGTTCATTAGGTCGGGGGTGACCTTGGCGAAGGCGGGTTAAATGCACGCGAGTGTGTGGGTGTGTGTCAGCCAGAGCACAGTGTTTAGGAGGGAAAGGAAATGTAGAGCAGGACATAGTGAGGACTTTCACGGCGCTTGGCTATGAAAGGAAGAAGATTTGAAGAAAGAAGCCGGATGGAAGACAGGACAGCTTGTTGTCCTTCCCTCCCCCTTCTTCTCCTTTGTCCTCATCCTCCTCATCCTTCTTTCCCTCCCTCTCCTCCCACTCCTCATTCTAATCAGTGTTGTTTAAACAGAGGCAGACCGTGCATGTGTGGCTGGTGATGGCTGGCTAGCAAAGAGTCAGTGAAGGCTACGGGACTCGGAGGGGACTGTCTGCTTATCTGTTGCTATGTAACAAATCACCTTGAAACTTAGAAGCATAAAACTGCCACCATTTTATTATGCTTGCAATTCTTTGTGTCTGGAATTCCGACAGGGCCCAGCAGGGGTACTTTGTCTCTACTCTACAATGTCCAGGCCTCTGTTGGGGTGGCTGGGGCCGTGGGGCCTCCATTCCCCTCCGTGTGTGAGAAGGCTCCTTCATTCACATGTCTGGCACCTGGGCTGGGCTGGCTGGAACAGCTCAGGTCTGTCCAGCATCACTCATTCTCCATGTGACCTCTCCACATGGCTGGTGTGGGCTTCCTGACAACAAGCTCAGGGTTCCCAAGAGCAAATGTTCCAAGAGCTCAAGGCCGAAGTCCAAGGTTCTTATGACCTAGACTTGGAAGTTGTGCAGAGTTACTTCCATCGCAGGCTCTTAGTCACATGTGGTCAGACCAGTTTAGTGTGAGGGGAGCTACATACAGGTCTGAATACCCAAAGAGATGGAAGGTTCATTAGCAGTGGGGGGCACATTTGAAGTCAGGTTACCACAGGGGTCACCAAAATGTGAGTTTTTTTTTTTTTTTTCCCAACAGGGTTGGGATCCACAGCATTGAGGTGAGATTAGCTTTGGGCAGGAGGGGCACTAGGAAGAAGACCAGGCTAGCATTAAGTGGGGATGATTGGGACCAGGGAGGAGAGTGATTGCTCTAGGTTTTGAGTGCTAAAGCAATAAGGTCCTCTGCTTAGACAAGAGGGCTTGTGGTGGAGTATCAGGGTCCCAGCGAGTGAATGACCTCAGGGATGCTAGTGGAGAGGCAGAGAAAGAACCTAGGGCCAAGATGAGCGGGACTCACTTAAAGTTAGAGTCCATAGAATTGCAATGACACCTACAGTCATGCTTGTAGGTGATGTTTTTTTCCTTCCGCTCAGTGTCTCCAGTGTGGGATTGAAAAAACAATCTGAAAATGGACCGTGTCTGAGGTTAAGGTGTTATTAGGAAGAAGAAGGCTAAGAGTAAATGGTATGGACAAGCTAAAGAACCCTGGGGCTTTCACGGGACAGAGAAAGGTGTACAACCAAGAATAGGATAGTAGGGGAGGAGGTCAATGGGCAAGAGGAGAAGAGAAAGAATTTAGTTGCAAATGTTCCTGGAGCATTTATGAAGGACAGATGCAGAAGAACGGGGAGACTCATGAAAGAATGGGCTGAGCTCCATTTATGATTTCGGAAGGAAAGCAGTTAGTTCTGAGTGTGGCCCACAGTGGGGGTGGCTAGAGTGGAGAGAAGGAGGAGAAGGTCAGAGGGATGAGGGTAAGGAACGGAGCTTACTGGGTGTTGGATGGTGCATTCATGTGGAAACTGAAGTCACCAGGGTGAGGTCTGGATGGAGAAGCAGGCTGTGAGCCTGCTGCTAATGACTTCCATGATCTTAAGGCAGGACTGAAAGACTAGTAGATAACACAGGCATGGTGTCGAGGTGGCAGTTCCAGAGCCAAGTGATGTGAGCCTCTGGGAGCAGGGATAATCTCACAAGTGGTTGTGGGCCGAGGTGTGGTGAGGAGTGAGAGGCATGAGCCTGGACTTAGCCTGTCCTGCCAGTAGTGCAGGAATGAGTGGGCTCCACCTGCCAGGCTTCTGAGGAGCAGCGTTCTCTTCTTGAGGTGGGGTCAGGTCACCAGATCTGGTTTTATTTTGAAGTTACCGCCTTTGCCCCTAGGGTGGGTGCTGAGGTTTGAATGTGTCCCCCAAAGTTCATCTGTTGAAAGCTTAATCCCAGTGCAGGAGTGTTGGGAGGTGGGGCCCAACAAGGGGCAATCAGGAGCAGGCCCTGGTGAATGGACAAATGTCGTTATTATGAAATCAGGACAGTTGCACAAGGGTGGGCTTCTTATAAAGGTGCATTTGACCCCCTCTTGCTCTCTTGCCCTTCCACCTTCTGCTATGGGTTGACGTACCAAGAAGGTCCTCACCAGATGTGCACTCCCACCCACCCTGGACTTCCCAGCCTCCAAACTGTAAGAAATAAATTTGTTTTCTTTGAACATTACCCACTCTGTGGCATTCTGTTATAGCATTGTTTTTCGACCTTTTTGAAATCTCACAGCACACTTGAACTTATAGTTAAACTTCTGTGGCACACTTACCTTACGTTGATTAAAAAAAAAAAGAGTAAAAAAAATGTACTTAGTGTGCTTTGAACTTCTTTGAAAAATCATTTAATTAATGATGTTGAAAATTTTTTGTGGCACACCTCTCACGGCACACTAGTGTTCCATAGCACACCGATTGAAAATCACTGGGTTACAGCAACACAAAATGGACTAAGGCAGTGGCCGTGCAGCGTGGTCCAGGCAGGGAGGAAAGGTTATGGGAGGAGGGCTAGAGAAACCTAATGCAATTCTGTCTACCCTTGCAACCCTCCTAGATGAATTTCTGAGCAGTTTGGCAGCAACCAACGCAGTCAACTCACATGATAAATAGGCCGGGGCAGCTACCAGAACAGAGCTTCAGTTACTGGATCACCTGGGGAGGGGAGGGAAGGAGAAAGGACTTCTGACTCTCCTTCAGACCAACCTGGAACATTCATTCATCAGCCGTGGGTGGGCAGCACCTCTGTTCTCAAATCCCTCATCTCGCTGGAGAATAAACTTGAGAGGGTAGGGGTGGTGGAAATTTGGTAGAAGTAGGACATTTGCATATGTGTGTGTCAGAGATGGGGTGAGTTGTAGGGAGAGGTGTGTGACCCCCTACTCCCCTAACTTCCCAGAGGGAGGAGAACTTTGTAATGGTCTGAAGCACGTTAGAAATGTCCAAAAGGCATGTCCAAAAGACACCTCAGTTCCAGGAGTCAAAAAACATAAGTCACGGTTCTACTTATGTAAAAATGGCAAGTTTTTCACCATGAAGGGCAATTGAAAACAAAGAAGAGCTGTGAGCACTTGAGTGTGCTTTTTTGCTGTGACCACATCTCCTTCACTCGTGTCCCACTGAGTGTAAGTCTCAGCATCTGCCACAGGTTGGCCTTTCTGAGGGGTAAGCAAGGGGGTGTCTCAGTCAAGGTTCTATTGTTGCAAGTAATGGAAAGTGACTGGGGTTAACTTTAGCAGGGAAGGAAATGCATGGGAAAGAACCTGCTTTGTCTCAGAGAAGACAAGGTCAGCAGGCCTCTGGAGGGATGGGACCCAGGAGTCAATGTTTGCCAAAGTGTCTTCTGTAGCTGATTATACCCTGCAGGTGCCTGGGGAAATTAAGTGTTCTGTGGTCTGGTGAGTTTGGGAAATGTGGCCTTTTTCTCTAGGCACCTTTATATATTAAAGGCTCTGATAAGTCTTACAGCAAGAGAGTTCATTTCATTAGCCAAGTACTTCCCCTATTTAATTGTAGAAAAGGTTACAACCAGATTAAAGAACTGTTTCCACGTCATCCCGTCCCACTCCTGTTGCAGTGGAGCTGATGTTACTGTGGAGGACGTACACTAGGGAGGCTGTATGTCTGATGGTGAAGGGTGTGGGCCACCTGACCTTGAATCCTGTTCTTGCCACTGCTAACTGAATGATCTGGGCAAAATTTTCAATTTCTCTAAGTCTCAGTTTCCTATCTATTAATCAGGTTAATAGTAGTAGTATCTCTTGATATTGTGGTGAGGATTAAGGGAGCTAATATGTGCATCACTGTGAAAGTTTTGAGATAGACGAAGGCCCGTTGTTTCACTTTCAAGAAACACAGTGGTCAGACTCCCCTGTGTAAGTTTCAGCTTGTTCGGCTTATTGATATCACTGGGAGGGCTTCATTTATTTCTGTCTGTGCAAATTTTAGGTTTCTTGATTTTTGTGTATCTCAAAACTTTCATAATGATCCACTAATGCCTACAAATTGTCTGGTTCATGGTAAGTGTTAAAACACTTAGCCATTATTATTGTTGTTGTTATTACAGATTAAACACCCACACTACCATGAACTTTACAGCAGCAGGGGCAGCTTGTGGCTCTGTTTAAGGCTCACTTATTTGTGCCCACTCCCAGTGACTAGGACACAGAGAGGAACCTGGTGTCATGCCCCAGCCTTCATGAGGTTCCTCATCTCGTAGGGGTAGACATGTGGTAAGAACGTGATGCTATGACACCCACAGGAAAGGCACTTATCCAGGACCGAGGGGCAGGGGTGAGGCAGGGGGAAAGGGTGCTGGAGGCCAATGGCAAGACGGTGTCTGCCAGCTTTGGGTATCCCAGGAAGCTCAGCATGACTGGGGAACAAGGTGAGAGGTGATGCTTTTGAAGATGTTGGCAGAGAGCAGCACAGGGAAGGCCTCAAATGCCAGAACAGGGAGCTGGAATGTTATCCCGTGGGTGACAGGGAGCTAACAAGTGTTTCAGTCAAGAGAGTGTCATGGCAGGTGTGCGTTTAGGAAGTGCCCTCTGGCAACAATGGGACTCACTGGTTCAAGAGGCACAAGCCTGGAATACAAGAGGCTGCAGGGAGCTGGCTGTGGAAATCCAACTGAGATATGGGGAAAGCCTTGGCTGGCTTTCCATGGTGATGCCACCAACTGAATTGGTGGTGGTCAGTGCTTGTTTAGATAAAGGATCTAAGCTTGACTCGTGTTGAGTTGGAGGTCCCTGCAGGTAACCTGCATGGCAATATTCAGCAGGCAGTTGGATGTGTGGGCCTGGAGATACAGATCTGGGAGCCATGGGCTTTTCAACGGTGATGAGATTCATGCGAGTGGATGCGGTTGTTCAGAGAGTGTCAAGGTCAAGGTAATCCTGGGGAGCATGATTTTTGAGGGCAGCAGGGAAGAGAATCCTGCTACAGCAGAGATTTTACCGGCACCTAGAAGTCTACATTTCTTCTAGATTCAGATTCTCAGAGGAACTGGTTCCTCCTCAAGGGAAACCTCCCCTATTCTCACATCCAGTTCACCTTAAACCCGGGCTATGATTAGGTCTTTGTGTAATACAAAGTCTTAGGGGCCAGCAGAGAATATCGGGGCCCCAAGTCCTTTACTATCCTTGTCATTTCTATGCCTTTCCTGTGGCCTGGGCCAGTTTTCTCATGGCAGGTGTGCAGTTAGGAAGCACCCTCTGGCAGCAATGGAACTCACTGGTTAGAGAGGCACAGCTCTGAAACGGAGACAGCTGGGTTATATCAGCTGCTTGTATCCCAAAGTTGCTGCTAATGCAAGAAGGATGGAGCTGGCAAGGTGGCAGCTGAGGACACTGAGCAGGTGGTTCTTATTTCTGGGGACTGATCCAAATCCTTCTGCACTTTCAGGTGCCCGAACGCTCAGCCATTCCTTCACTGGTGGGAGTGACAGACGAGCCTGAAGAGAGCAGAGGTGAGGAGATCCTTATGCACAGGATTGAGTGAACATATCCAGGTCCTTTGTCCATTTCTTCTATTGTTTATCCTGAAGAAGAACACGGACATAGGTGACATCTTACATTTACAGGAATCACCCAGGGTTTGAGCTGGCAGACTGATTTAAGTGAGAATCCAATGAGCTAATAGTGCCTTTGACACTCCAGAGAGAGAACCAGTGCCAGTGGGGAGGAGTGGAGGGAATTACTGGGGAACAGAATGTTCCTCCCGACATTAAGTGTCTTCAGAAGAGCCTCCTCTGGGAAAGAGCAGGCTCTTGGGCCTGTGCAGGTTATTGGTCGACAACTCCATGCTTCCATGCTTTCCTCTCTGCACAAGTGTAGGAAGCCTGAGGACTACATTTCCACGAGTCTGAAGGTAGGTTTCAGAATAGAATCTCTCAATGAGAAGCAGATGCACCTTTTTCAGAAGGTGAAAAAGAAGCAGAAGCCATATCATTGCCCTGCAGCTGTGGTGGGTGGTGGATGGGCTTTGGCAGATGTGGGATTTTAAAACAACCTTAGAATTTTCCTAATTCGACGGTATTGGAGGCATCTGCGATCACTGCAGCAGTTCCTGCAAATCCAGAAACTTCTTTACTCCTCGAAAATTTGTAGAGAGCCTTCATTATAGAAATATCCAACCTTCATTTTCTAGCTGTGTCAGTGTTTACTCTGTAATAAATCACCCCAAAACTTAGATATTTAGAGCAACTACACACACACACACACACACACACATATATATATATGTATAGCTGATAATATTGCAGATCAGAATTTGGGCTAGGCTCAGCTGAGCAGTTCTCTGGTCTTGGTTGGGTTTGCTAATGCATCTCGCAAGACCAGGCCAAATTCAAAGTATGCCACATGGATATAGGGAAGAGATAATCAGAAATAATTTTGTAAACAATCTATCACAGCACCTATTTCTCGAATTATTAAGAAATCCTTTTCTGCTTGAAAGACCCAGAGAGTTTATGTTCCTTGAGTAAGCCTTGACAGACACAGGATCACTCTGTATTTCGGAAGGCAGAAAGAGGAGGCAGAAAGAGGAGGCAGTTATTGAGATTTGGATTAAGCAATGGGCAGAATGTTAAGGATTTGGGTTCACATCCTGGGCTGTACCACTTACTGCAAATCAACCTTGGGCCAGTCACCTCACCTGTCAGAGTCTCAAGCCCTTCTCTCTCAAATGGACATAGTCGAACTTGCAGTGATCAAATAAAACAATGGTTGCAAAAGAAGTTTGAATAAGTTAAGGGTCATTGCCTTGGTTTGAACACAGCACAGTGTAAACCAGGGGTTCTCAAACTTTTTAAACAGAGAGCCAGCTCACTGTCCCTCAGACCGTTGGAGGGCCAGACTGTGGGCCCCAGGACAAGTCAGCTGCTAAGCAGGACAGGCAGCTGCAGCAAAAACACCCAGCGGGCCGGATAAATGTCCTAGGCAGGCTGCATGTGGCCTGCGGGCTGTAGTTTGAGGACGCCTGGTGTAAACCTTCCAACCTGGGGACTAATGAAACAGGGGCCACAGACAGGGGCTTTCCTGGTGGGATAGAAGTCAGGAAGATGTTGGTTGCTGCTTCTCTACCCTCTCACATTCCCTGGTATATTTTGACACTTAAATGTAAAAAGTGGATCACCAGCCAAATCTTCCATTTATAGCCTCTGTGTTGGAATTAAGCCAGAGTTTGGGAAAGCCCTGGAATTGTTGGAGCCAGAACAAACTCCAGGTTTGGCATGAGCCACTTCCCATCCACTGCTTCCATCTGCCCTCTTGGCTCATGGTACAGTGAGGCCCTGCCTGTCCTGGCCCATCCTCTCCCCAGGCCCCACGGGCACAGCTGCTTGGAGGACCACTCCTCAGCTCCTTGTTAAGTCCCAGCTCAAGCTGGACATGATTCATAGGGATAATGAGCTCGTAAATAAATTCCTGCTGCATCAGCTCATGGAGCTGAAGGTTAGGCTAGGGATGAGGGCCAGAACAGGCAGAGGGAACCGGGCCCAGAGATTCAAATGTCCCCTGTGTTCTTTCCAGGGGACATATGAGGAGGGTGGTGAAGCATAAGAGATCCTGTGAATCCATCACTGACATGTCAGGCAGTGGGCTGGTGATGCTCTCAGTGCAGAGATGCTGGGCCCATAATCCCACACCCGACTTTGCTTTCAGAATCCAGTTCTGCTGGAGATGGACTTGGAAGGCTGAAGATCAGTGGCTGTGTGTTCAGCAGAGTAGAAGTAGGGCAGGGAGTAGGGCAGGTCCTGTGAGGAGCAGGGAGTATGTTCAGACTTGGGGTTTATCAGAAGACAGAGGTTATAGGGAAATAAAGAAGTTCAGTGCAATCCCCAAGTAAAACAAGAAGCCCTAGAAGGAAGTACATCCCCCGTCAATGGAAATGTACAAGAAGAGGCAGGTAACTTTTTATAAACATCAACGTGGGGGAGTGTGAGACAGTGACTGAGGGCTGATGAGATGCCTTTTGAGACCGTATCAAGCTCCCTGTGTCCACAAACTGCACGGAAGACATTCTGCTCTGGTGTCTTGGCTGTGTCTACTTCTGCTTAAAACCCTCTAAAGGCTTTTTATCACACCTAAAATATATATATATTTTTTGAGACAGAATTTCCCTTTGTTGCCCTTGGTAAAGTGCTATGACGTCATAGCTCACAGCAACCTCAAACTCTTGGGCTCAAGGAGTCTCTTGCCTCAGCCTTCTGAGTAGCTGGGACTACAGGTGCCCGCCACAATTCCCAGCTATTTTTAGTAGAGCAAGGTCTTGCTCTTGCTCAGGCTAGTCTTGAACTCCTGAGTTCAAGCAATCCACCTGTCTTCGCCTCCCATAGTACAAGGATTATAGGCATGAGCCACTGTGCCTGACCTTACCACGCTTAAAATTATAAAAAAACTTTTCCATATCAGTAATAACTTCAATGTTATTTCAAACCATTCTCTCCGTTATTCACTGTGGTCCATGCCACTTGCCTTTTATCTTGTCCTCAAGCTTGACGTATTATGAATAGTTAGGATAGACTGGGCTGTGCTGCAGTAACAGACAAATCCTGAAGTCTCAGGGCCTCTGCTCCTTATGTGTTTGTTTCTTCTTTATGCTGATGTGGGCTGGCAGGTCTGTTCTTCACTTAGTGACTCAAGGGGTTCAGGATCCTTAGATTTTATGATACTGGTGTCTCAAAATGTGGTTTACACTATGGTCATGGTGTGAAGTGTATTAGTCCCAACATTGACAGTTGCCACTTGTGCTCATTGCTCACAGCCTATTGGCTAGAACTGGTCGGATGGCCCAAGCACAAGCGCAGGGCAGCTGGACACTGGAGGGGAGCATGTGGATGTTGGGTGTGCGTGGATGATCTCTGTTATACTTACCTGCATCTGTCAGGGTTCTGAGTGGCAAGCAACAGAAAGCGTTTTAAATAGGAAAGAAATTTACTAAAACAATACTATGGGGTTTCAGTGAGTTTCCTGTGGGTTAGGAACACTAAGCTTGGAGCCTTTGCAGCTGGAAATAGCACTCTCGTCAAGCTGCTGAGCACTTCTGAGATGTAGCTCCTGGGCACAGGCACCATGGCCGTTCCTGTCAACAGTGCTGGCACTGGGTATGGGCTTCACCTCAAGGCCACATCTGTAGCTGTCCCCTAGAGGCTGGACATGGCCACTATGCTGGGGAAACCCTGACCAGCCTGCAGCCTGCATAGCCCTGGTTCTTGTGTCAATCACTTCTCAAGGCCTGGGGTCAGCATGTCTGATTCAGGAGCCTATATGAGCCGTGTTCTGTCTGCAAGGGAGGCTGACACAGCACAAATCCAGTTGTGTAATGTCTTATGGAAGGGATTGGGCCCCAGTTTGCAAGGGGAGCCCTAACCAAGAGTGATGAATATTCACAGCATCTTCTGGGGGCCTTACACTTGCTGTTCCTTTGCAGGTGTTTCCCCAGATATTCTATTTATTTTTTAAATTTTTAAATTTTTTTATATCCCCAGATTTTCCAAAGCTGGCTCTTCCTCTGCTCAGATGCTGGTGCTGAGTATCAAATCTCACATAGTCCCGCAAGCACAGCCGCCTGACTTAGTTCCTTCATAGCACTCAGCCCTGCCTTGTCCATGCACTTGTGAGCTGATTTAATTTCTGTCTACCTTTTAAGTGGTAACAAGCACAAGCCACAGTGTCAGGCAGATTCAAATCCTGGCCCTAACACTTACTAGTTGTGTGGCCTTGGGCAGGTTATTGGACTTTGTGGTACCTTCCATTTCCTGGCCCAAGGGCCGTGTGTGCATGCGTGTCTGTGCATGCCTGTGCATGTCTAGGAAAGCAGGGTCAGGCCAACACGTCCAGCCTCTGCTTCATGCTAGCCACTGTGCTAGGTCTCTATCTCTGTAATCTCATTAATTCCCCCCAGCCCATCATTGTGAAATGCCTTTTATTTGCCTCCTGATTTCCCCAGCCAAACAAGGCTGCGAGAAGTAACATACATGTTCAAGTCCACACTGAGAGAAGTCATGCAAAGTCTGAGTTCATCTGGGATCAGCATACACCAGCCCCCTTCCCTCTCTGAGCCTGTGTGTTTAGGGCCTCAAGAGCTGTGTCTTTAGTTGATCTGATTATAAAATGATATCCTTTGTGGGATTCCTCATGGAATGGGCTGGAAAGTCCTTCCTAACTTCTAGCCTTTGTCTCTCCTGCTGCAGTTTTGTCCTTGAGAGGTGTGTGGCACATGGGACTAAGGCAGAGCAGGCTCAGATGACAGAAGAGGGCAGTTAAACCCCAAAGGCTCATGCTCCCTATGGAATGGTCAGTTCTGGGGCAGACATTAAGGAAGAAGGCACAGAGGGGAGGGCAAGGCCTGCAGCAGGGGTGTGGGCACGCCTGGCTTCCAGGAACTCATTTGGGAGCAAGACACAGCACTTCCTCCTGCCTCCTTGTTGCCTGGCTGTGATGCAATGTGGAAGAGGGGCTGCATCCCCAGGCCCCAAGAGGAAGCCTGAAGGTCGAGTGGAGATGGCCACCTAAGGGTCAGGAGGTGTGTTTTCTTTGGCAATGTAGAGCTTATTTACTTTCCTTGATGACACAGAGCTGAAAATGGAAAAGCTTTCATGGGGAAAGCAGGACAGTGGGGAAGTGCCCCATGGGTGGAAGTCATGGGCAGGGAAGTGACCAGCTACTGTTGAGCCCTCTCTGGAGCACAGGAGCCAGGCCAGACCAGCCTGTAACCTGGCACAGGCTGCAGTTTGGCCTCAGCACTGTATCGTGAAGTCTGTGGGAGCCAGATAGTCTCTAGTTAAGGTAAGAGGGGGTCACCCAGAATATGCACTTGACTTCTTGGGGGAAGGAACGTGGTCCCCAAGTTCCAGGATCTGTCCGTGTATACCCTCACCTGTGGGGCTAGCTGCCTGGCTGCTGCAGGTAGCGTTGGTGCCTGTGGAGTGAGCTGGTGCTTTGGAAGGAAGTGGATATGGATAAATCATAAATGACAGACTAGAGTAGGGGTCAGTAAACTTTTTCTGTGAAGAAAATTGTCTCAGCTTTGTGGGCCATTTGGTCTCTGTTGCTATTTGCTACTGCCCTTGTAACAGGGCAGCAGCCACAGACAGTAGGTAAATGAGTGGGTGTGGCTGGGTTCTCATAAAACACCGAAACTTGAATTTCACATAATTTATTGCATCACAGAAGATCCCCACCTGACCGTTTAGAAATGGAAAAAGTCATTCTGAGCTTGTAGACAGATGGAGGGCTTGTTTGTCGATCTTTTCACTAGATCATCTCCAAGGGCTGTTCCAGCTCTAATCCTTCACCTTGGTGGAGGAAGAGACTGAGGGTCTGAGAGGTGAAGTAGGTTTGACCCAGGTTAGCCTAGGTGGCTGAAAAGAAGGTAGAGACAGGCTTTATTTATTTCTGATCTCATATCATCTCTAACTCAGTGCTCAGAGCAGGTGCTCGGAAAGCCTTCGTTGAATGAATGAATGAATAAGCATAGAACTCAACAAGAAGATGACACAGACTTTGTATTTCAGTTGATGGGATGTCATAAAACCCGTAAAAACAGCAGGGAGGGAGTGGTGAGGCTGACAGTGAGGTGAGACAGAGGGAACTTCTGGCACTGTGGGGCCGTTCGCTGCAGTGCTGCTGCAAACAGCAGTCGTGTGCCCTGGAAGGGCAGGCTGTGTTGTGAGAGGCACAGGAAAGGTTGATAATGGGGTGACTAGGAATCAGAAAGAGATGCAAGGATGCTGAGTGTATCAGACTGAATGATGTATTGCATTATGCATGCCCTGAGTCCCAAGGCTTATTTCACAAAGCACTTCACTTACTTAAATAAGTGGAAATCTTATTTAAAGATTGTGGTGGGGGGAAATCACGCCTCTGTGGGTAGCTCATTGTTCTCCTAAATAAGGACATCAAGCCTTTGAGGTCCTCCTGGTCTCCTTTCTGGGCAGCACAAGGATGGCTACTCCCCGTGTCTTATACACATCAGGTGCTGAGTGGAAGTCTGATAAATGAGTGTTTCCCTCCCTGCACCTAGCATAGCGCCCTGGCTCGTAGTAGAAGCTCTGGGGTACATGTGACTGCCTGTATCCATTTATCTCCCAGCTGCTTGCTGCTATTTGAAATTTATTCACAGGCTTACATTTAATGGTGAGAGATAAGGCTTCACGGGTGGGCCCAGGCTCTGGTGGGCACCCCCATGGTGACTCACACTGTGCACATGACTCCACTGTGCTGGGCTTTCAGAGAGGAGCCAGGACAAAAGAGCAGGGATGGTGGCTGGAGTGGGGGAGGGACGGATGGTGTCTGGGGAGAGCAGAGCCATGTCCTGAGAATTAACTTGGAGGTGGAGAACAAACTCTCTGCTTCTGTCTCTCAGACAGGAGACCTCAGGGTGGTTGATTTCCTCTTTTTCCTGCCCCCTAAATTGCCAGGGGCAGAATCAACTCGAAGTTCTAAGTAACCTGGCTGTTTGTGGCTGGCCGTGGGTGGCCATGGCTGACTGAACAGGGAAGGAGTACCCGCTTGGGGTGTAATAAGGGTGTTCTCTCATTCTCTCACGGTGGGTGTTGGTGGCCCCTGGAGTGCAGATGGCCCCTCCACCAGTCTAGTGGTGCAGAGGCAGCTGGGGCCCAAGCCCCTTTCACCTGGCAGACTCCTTACTTTGTGCAAGTGGCATGGCTCCTGAAGGGCATCGCTAGGGGACCATGTTCATCCCCTTGCAATCTCGTCTCGTGTTCATCCTTGGCACTGCTTATAGGCTGACTCTGCGGCTACCAGAGCGAGTACTTCCCTGAGCCACAACTGAGGCGCGGTGCTCACCAGCCTTCCAACTGGATGAACCCTTGGGGATCTGGCCCAGTTCAAACCCATTCCTGGAAAACCCGAATTGACTCTCTGTGGCCACAGACTCAGATTTGAAAGACAAGTTCTCTACGAAAAGGACGAATGAGACTGATTGTTTTATGAACACATTGAAAGACAAAAATGAATGACTTTTTATTGATTTGCAGTTATTGTACGCATTTATGAGATATGTGATTTTTTCAAGAAATGCATACAATGTGTAACGATCAAGTCCTGATCATCTCTTTGCATTGGGAACATTTCACATCTTCTCTTATAGCTATTTGAAGATACACAATAGGTTCTCGTTAACTACAGTCTACTCTGTTACTGAACATAAGAACTTATTCCCTCTACCTAACTGTATGTTTGGACACATTAACAATCCTCCCTTCTTCCCTACCTTCATGCTTCCCAGCCTCTGATAATTATCACTGCACGCGCTACCACCCATCATGAGATCAACTCTCTTAGCTCCCGAATATAAGTGAGATCATGCAATATTTGTCTTACCGTGCCTGACTTATTTCGCTTAACATAATGACCCCCAGTTCCACCTATGTTGATGCAAATGACAGGATTTTATTTCTTTATGGTCAAATAATATTCCATCGTGTATCTATAACACATTTTCTTTATCCATTTCTCCACTGATGGACGCTTACGTTGATTCCATATGGTGGCTATTGTGAATAGTGCTGCAATAAACACAGGCACACAGATGTCCCTTAGACGGACTAACTTCCTTTCCTTTGGGTAAACACTCAGGAGAGGGACTGCTGGATCGTATGATAGTTACACTTTAATTTTTTGAGAAACCTCTGTGTTGTTTTCCAGAATGACTGTACTAATTTACATTCCCCTCAACAGTATCTGAGTGTTCCCATTTCTCTGCATCCTTGCTGGCATTCGGTATTATTATTTTGTATCATAGCCTTTCTAACTGTGGTGAAATGATATCTCATCGTGGTTTGGATTGGCATTTCCCTGATGATTAGTGATGCGGAGTGTCCTTTCATATGCTTGTTGGCCATTTGTATGTCTCTTTCTGAGACATGTATATGCAGATCCTTTGCCCACTTTTTAATGGAATTATTTGTTCTTTTACTACTGAGTTGTTTGAATTCCTTGTATATTCCGAATACTAGTCTCTAGTCAAATGAATAGTTTGTAAATATTTTCTAGCATTCAACAGCCTGTCTCTTCACACTGTTGACTGTTTCCTTTGCTGTGCGGAAGCTTTTTAGTTTAATATAGTCCTATTTGTCTATTTTTGTTTTTGTTGGCCTATACTTTTGAGATCTTAGCCATAAAATCTTTGCTTAGACCAATGTCCTAAAGTGTTTCCCCTGTATTTTTTTCTAGTAGTTTTGTAGCGTCAGCTCTCAGATTTAAGTCTTTAATCCATTTTAAGTTTTTTTTTTTTTTATTGAATGGTAACTATGTACATTAATGCACTTCTGGGGTACAGTGTGGGGTTTTCACATGCAATCCGAAATACTTCCATCAAACTGATCAACACAGCCTTCATGTCATTTTCTCAGTTATTGTTT